>JAXIVJ010006133.1:67500-68960 GCA_036785665.1 Chirona hameri
TGTCTGTCTGTCTGTGTCTGTCTGTCTGTGTCTGTCTGTCTGTGTCTGTCTGTCTGTGTCTGTCTGTCTGTGTCTGTCTGTCTGTGTCTGTCTGTCTGTGTCTGTCTGTCTGTGTCTGTCTGTCTGTGTCTGTCTGTCTGTGTCTGTCTGTCTGTGTCTGTCTGTCTGTGTCTGTCTGTCTGTCTGTCTGTCTGTGTCTGTCTGTCTGTGTCTGTCTGTCTGTGTCTGTCTGTCTGTGTCTGTCTGTCTGTGTCTGTCTGTCTGTGTCTGTCTGTCTGTGTCTGTCTGTCTGTGTCTGTCTGTGTCTGTCTGTCTGTGTCTGTCTGTCTGTGTCTGTCTGTCTGTGTCTGTCTGTCTGTGTCTGTCTGTCTGTGTCTGTCTGTCTGTGTCTGTCTGTCTGTGTCTGTCTGTCTGTGTCTGTCTGTCTGTGTCTGTCTGTCTGTGTCTGTCTGTCTGTGTCTGTCTGTCTGTGTCTGTCTGTCTGTGTCTGTCTGTCTGTGTCTGTCTGTCTGTGTCTGTCTGTCTGTGTCTGTCTGTCTGTGTCTGTCTGTCTGTGTCTGTCTGTCTGTGTCTGTCTGTCTGTGTCTGTCTGTCTGTGTCTGTCTGTCTGTGTCTGTCTGTCTGTGTCTGTCTGTCTGTGTCTGTCTGTCTGTGTCTGTCTGTCTGTGTCTGTCTGTCTGTGTCTGTCTGTCTGTGTCTGTCTGTCTGTGTCTGTCTGTCTGTGTCTGTCTGTCTGTGTCTGTCTGTCTGTGTCTGTCTGTCTGTGTCTGTCTGTCTGTGTCTGTCTGTCTGTGTCTGTCTGTCTGTGTCTGTCTGTCTGTGTCTGTCTGTCTGTGTCTGTCTGTCTGTGTCTGTCTGTCTGTGTCTGTCTGTCTGTGTCTGTCTGTCTGTGTCTGTCTGTCTGTGTCTGTCTGTCTGTGTCTGTCTGTCTGTGTCTGTCTGTCTGTCTGTGTCTGTCTGTCTGTGTCTGTCTGTCTGTGTCTGTCTGTCTGTGTCTGTCTGTCTGTGTCTGTCTGTCTGTGTCTGTCTGTCTGTGTCTGTCTGTCTGTGTCTGTCTGTCTGTGTCTGTCTGTCTGTGTCTGTCTGTCTGTGTCTGTCTGTCTGTGTCTGTCTGTCTGTGTCTGTCTGTCTGTGTCTGTCTGTCTGTGTCTGTCTGTCTGTGTCTGTCTGTCTGTGTCTGTCTGTCTGTGTCTGTCTGTCTGTGTCTGTCTGTCTGTGTCTGTCTGTCTGTGTCTGTCTGTCTGTGTCTGTCTGTCTGTGTCTGTCTGTCTGTGTCTGTCTGTCTGTGTCTGTCTGTCTGTGTCTGTCTGTCTGTGTCCTGTCTGTCTGTGTCTGTCTGTCTGTGTCTGTCTGTCTGTGTCTGTCTGTCTGTGTCTGTCTGTCTGTGTCTGTCTGTCTGTGTCTGTCTGTCTGTGTATGTCTGTCTGTGTCTGTCTGTCTGTGTCTCTGTCTGTCTGTCT
>JAXIVJ010006134.1:0-25000 GCA_036785665.1 Chirona hameri
AGAGAGAGAGAGAGAGAGAGAGAGAGAGAGGGGGGGTCGTCACTGACTGTCTCCATCGCGCCCCACCGACCACAGACTTCTGCTGCGTCCGTGACGACCCGGCTGGGCTTATGTTGTCGATAGTGGAGCCAGACTTCAGCTTGTGATGATGCTTCCATCTCACACACAGGTCAAATGTCCTGTATCTGGTGTCATTTCAATGTGAATATTCCCAGAGTTGGAAAAAGGTGGCTTAAATTGAATGTATGCCAGCCAGTGGCTTTTATTTATTGAAGCCGGTTTAAACAGGCTTAAATTAATAAAAGCCGGCTTAAATTCAGCATCAATTTCAGACTCACTGAGGTTAACAGTCGACACATGTAATGGGGCACCACAATTGAACCTATTGTAGATGGTGCTGATGCCAACTGCTACCAAGCGGACCGGCGTCTGTGCGTCAGTGTACGGCGCATTGTTTACGGCGGAGTTTTGAAGGGGTTAGAATGGTACAGATGTGTTCAAACTTATACGAAATGTTGGTGTCTATGAGTGTATTCGAAACCTGAAAGCATTTCTCGCTGAGGTCAATCATTTGACCTCGGGAGGTCCAAGAGTGCCGCGAGGTCAAATATCGAGTACCGCATAACCTCTTCCCTAAAGTACTTATCGAAGTCGTTTCAACGGATAAATATTCACACCAGCCTATAGATGGTGCACGAGTGATCTAACCGCCTCTGGTCACCGGTTGACCTCAGGTCACAACATAAGTTACCATTATGGCCTATGGGAAAATGACTGAGTACCGCATAATTGTTTTCCCCAATATCACTTAGAGAACCCCTTCTACTACCATCGCCTTCCCTTTATCCCACTGAAGGTGCACAACGCAAGACTTGACCTATCCAGGTCACCGTTTGACCTCAGGTCACCTGGAAAGGCGCTAATATAGATTTAACGAGCCGTCCAAATACGTATTCGTTGTTTACCGACCGATTGTGTTCAAACTTACCTTCGGTGGGTTAAAGGGAAGGTGAAGGCGATGGTGAATGGTTTCTCTAAGGGATTTTTGAAAAAACACGCGGTATCCCGTCATTCTTCCATAGGCCACAATGGTAACTTCTGTTGTGACCTGAGGTCAACCGGTGACCAGGGGCGGTCAGATCACTCGTTCTGCACCGTCTATAGGCTGGTGGGAATATTTAGCCGTTGAAACGACTTCGGTAAGTACTTTAGGGAAACAGTTATGCGGTACCCAAGATTTGACCTCGCGGGCACTCTTGGACCTCCCGAGATCAAACGATTGACCTGAGCGAGAAATGCCTTCAGGTTTCGAATACACTCATAGACATCAACATTTCGTATACGTTTGAACACATCTAACCACTCTAACCTCTTCAAAACTCCGCCATACAATGCGCCGTACACTCTGACGCACAGACGCCGGTCCGCTTGGTAGCAGTTGATCATCAGCGCCTCTAGCGGAGGGAAATTTATTCAAGTGCCCCCAATGGGGCATCACAATAAATCAACAATACGTAAACCCTTGCCGTGACGGGGGGGGGGGGGGGGTAGACGCGCCCCCTCCCCCAAGTTTTTTTTGGGGATAGCGGAAAAAATGGCGCGCAGCGCCGCCGTTTGCCGTGCCGCCGATTTTTGCATAGCTGTTCGGGCATCAATTACCCACATTATGTGCGATTCTTGACCTCAGGTCATCTCAGGTCAGGCCACCAGGCCAGGACGTGACCCACCTCCAAAAAGTTTACGGCCGTGCCACAGCCACAATTTTTGGCCGATCGGTTTCAAACTTACAGGATTTGATAAGGTCATAGGTACCTACAATTTGAATATATCAGATTGTGTATATCGGTAACCTAAGGTCGGGTCAATTTCGTGACCTCCCCATTATATTATAAGTCAATGGGCAAATATTCAAATGCTTACTTTTCCGAGGATACGCATATCAGTCCAATTCCTTCTGGATCATGTTATCATAGATCATTGTTGATGATCCAGGTGCAATTTTCGTTCAGTGACCCCTACAGGGTCAGCCGAGGTCATCTGAGGTCACCAATACTTTGTTTGTTAATAACTCTCGACAGAATGAAGATAAATAAGTGAAACCGGCGCCACTGTGTTTGTCTCGTCGAGACATGTCTCCCAATATGCAACATGACCTACTTGGGTCATCACTTGACCTTGACCTGAAGTCAAATTTCCAAGTTGACCTAAACAGTGGTCAACATGAATATGATTCGAAGCGCCTTGACGAGATGAACACGATGGCGTCAACATCATTGTCTTACCTTTATTAGTTATTTGCGAAAGACTGTTTTGCCAAAAATAGCCTTTTGACCTTTGATGACTTCTGGAGCCTAAACTATCGACCTAAGCTCAAATTTGAGGGCACCATGGCGACTGCATATTTCAAAAGCTTTGGGTTGCGTCTTTCCGTTTGTTCCTAGCTGTCATAGTTCCAGAGATATTTGGGGGTTTCTGGAGCCAAGTCATAAAACTGGCAATTCTGACCTTTGATGACATCTGGTGACCATTCAATATTGACCTGAGCCAAAATATGACCGAAATAACTTCAACATTATTTTTTACGAGCTTTCCAATGGTGTTTTCGGTTTTTGTCTACGCCCCATAGGAGTCGAGTTCGAGGGGGGCGTCGACCCCCTCCCTCCCCCCG
This sequence comes from Chirona hameri, assembly GCA_036785665.1. Classification (NCBI taxonomy): domain Eukaryota; kingdom Metazoa; phylum Arthropoda; class Thecostraca; order Balanomorpha; family Balanidae; genus Chirona; species Chirona hameri. The sequence goes on from JAXIVJ010006134.1 coordinate 2,669, forward strand.
GCACAGCGAAGGTGGCGCCGACCACCAGCACGGCGCAGGTTAACCCTCGCCCTACGGGAGCTTCTTTCACCTTCGCCCTAGGGGGGGGGGGACGACAGGCCCCCTGCTGTTAACTTCCAGACCAAGCAACTTAGAGCAATGCGGTAAGAACCAGCATGTTGCCTGCCATGAGAGGAATCTAACAGCATGCGATTGTTAGGTTTCAGGTCAACGGGTGACCTTCCAGGTCAAGTGAATGACCTCGGATTTACCACGTCCATAACAGCGATTTTGCTCTTCAGAAAACCTCAAAATTAGAAATGGATAAATGTAAATAAAAAGGCATGTTCCTAGACCAGTTTTGGCTATAAAAAAAATACAGAAAAGGTTATTATTTGTTCGTATCTTGTCAAAAAAAGACAAAAAAAGTTATTTTTAAAATGACGTCATCAGTTTCTTACACTTAGGGAGCCATCACTCAGTCAAAAATGAAGATATTGCTTTGAAATTTGGTATGGGTATTCTCCATACTCAGTTCTCTTACATATATTCCGTTTTTTTATATCTTTGAAAATTTTGATTTTGTGGGGATTTTTTTTTAATCAGTTTTTTTTTTAAAATTTTAGGGGTCAAAAACCCCAAAATTTGAAAATCCGAGATAGCCATTTTAAAGAGAATGCCATTTTGTATATTTGAAACATTGCGTTTGCAAGTTGCTTTAAAACTCTGTTCTCTACGATTTTTCAAATATTTCTCTTTTTTACCAACATGACGTCATCAAAACATGATTATCTCCCAAACTACTTAACCAATTTCCATTAAATTTTTACAGCGTACCTATAAGTGTTGTAAACTCAGCTACCACAAATTTCAGCAAGATGTACCGTATGTGTAAAAAGTTATTCAAGAAAAACCTCAGGAGGGGGGGGGGGCTTTCAGCCCCCCCCCCTAGCACCATAGTTTTCAAGATATTGAGAAACTGCCCCTTCCCCCCCCCCCCCCCCCGTAGGGCGAGGGTTAATCCGCGCCATGCCGCTGCTCGGCGCCACCTTCGCCGTGCCGGGGGTAGACACCCCCCTCTAACTCGAAAACTAAAAGGGCTAGAAAGACGCAGAAAAAGGCGTTCGAAAGCTCTCGACAAGCACATTCGAAAGTACTTCGGATATTTTTTCCTAAAGCCAATATTGAGGTCACCAGAGGCCATCAAATGTCAAATTTTCCAGTTTTAGGATTTCGCTCGAGAAACCACCAGATATCACAGGAACGATGATAGCTAGGAACACACGGAAAAAAGCAATGGAAAGCTCTTGGAAAATGCAATCTGCGTGGTGTCCTCAAATTTTACCTCAGGTCAATGGTTTAGGCTCCAGAACTCGTCAAATGTAAACAAAAACGGTGTGATTTACATTTGAATGTCCAAGCTTTTACCATATTGACGTGCGACTCGGAAAAGCCACGGTCGATGTGGAAGGGTGGCAAAATGCATGTCTATGTCTATGTCTATGGGGGTTGTCATCCCTGCAGCCGCCATACTAAACTAAACTAAACGCCCTTCGCCGTCAAACTAAAACCTGTGACAGGAGTTAGTTGACAATGTTATTTAGATAAGTTGAGATCTTGAATCGGTCTCTCTTTCAGGCTCAATTGGCTAGGTATGCTGTGAAAAGGAAGAACCACGTATGTCAATCACCCGAAAACCGTGACATACGTGGTTCTTCCTAGGGGCGTGACATCTATTTGCAAGATTTTGGTTTATTGACATTTGTGGAGTGGTTTATATATGGACTTTTAACATTAGCGAAGGAGTAAGAGCCCTTCGCCGTCAAACTAAAAACAGTGGCAGGGATACAAATATCTCAAAGTCTAACCTTAAAACAAGCTGACTATCATCACCATTTGGTAAAGTGAGGTGACATCATCGGCTTTAGACGGTGTCCGGACAATTCTTCGTCCAGCATTTCTTCGTAGCGCATTTTTTCGTCCACAAATCTTCGTCTAGCGTTTCTTCGTCTAGCGTTTCTTCGTAGCGCATTTCTTCGTCGCGCGTTTCTTCGTCTCGCATTTCTTCGTATCGGCAAATGAATATTTGCGGATGCGAAGAAATGCGAGACGAAGAAACGCGCGACGAAGAAATGCGGAGACGAAGAAATGCGGACGAAGAAATGCGGGACGAAGATTTGTCATGGAATCGCTTTAGACCCCTATTCAAATACATGTGGGGTTTATTCGTTACAATTGTCAAGACCAAGCCCAAATTTATTTTGTATTAGACCTATGTGGTTATTTTAACTGCTACCCTACTTAATTTCAATGCAAATCCAACAACATGGCTATCTCAACTCAAAACTAATGTTAAGGCGGTAGTGTCCCTTTAAAGCACACGCTTAAAGGGAATGTTTCCCTTTCTGAAAGTTGTCAAATATATGCTGGTTGTAGTCGAACATATGAAGCAAGTGCTGCTGAAAACGATAGTGAAATATTTTCTCTCTCTCAAAAAGTCACTTAACTTTATACAATTGTTTTTTTTATATTTGGGATGTCATTATTCAGCTTTCAGACTCAGCCAATCAGACTGCTGCTGATTGGCTGAGAAAGTGGGATTGGCTGAAAAAGTTGGTCAGCCAATCAGGGCTAGCACTATCAACTGGAGTTGTTGCAGCAGTTGGCCGCCAGGGACCGCTAGTGAGCCAGGGTGTGATGACGTTGCAAGCAAATGGTATCAGTTAACGCTAAATAGTGATGGTATATTAGCATGGGTGCCCAAAAGCTTCATAACATTTCATGTTTTTACTTTGCAATGCACTTTATTCAATATCTTATGCTATCGTTTAGAACGCAAGTTAAAAATACATTTCAAAATTAGCTTTTTGCAAACACTTTCTTTAGTTCTTATTAAAGTCGTGTTTTGACTTTTGACACTCCAGTTTACAGCTCTAAGGCTTAAAAACTGGATATTGTGGCGTTCAGCCGTTTTCAATATGTTCACAAAAATACTTTTTAACCTAATTTTGCTAGCAAAAGTATACAATTATGTGTTGAGTTATAAAAATACACATTATTATATAGGGATTGTTTTTTCCTTCTTCAGAAACAATATTTGTGCAGATGTAGCGAACACAGTCTAAGAACAAATCAAGCGTGATGTGCATATTTTGAATTGTTAAAGATGACTTCTTTCCATATTTCAGAACTATTTGTTGTTAGTTAATATCACAGAACTTGCTTTAACAGAACTGCTAATCACAGAACTTACCAGTTACCATGGATAATGTACCTGAATGCCATTAGCATCTCTTTATTTCAGTATTTATGCTGTAGAGGGCACAGCCAACATGGTAAAAGTGCCACAGATGGCAATACTTTCATTTTTTGATGCTGCGACTATTTAGCGTTAACTGGTACCATTTGCTTGCGACGTCATCACACCCTGGCTCACTAGCGGGCCCTGGCGGCCAACTGCTGTGAAAACTCCAGCTGATAGTGTGAGCCCCAATCAGCGGCGGCACTAGCCTAGACCTCATTTTGCAAACTATAAATTTAATTGCTTAAAAAGGGCTAAGTTTTGGGGAAAATAACCTTAGTATTTTCAACATTTCAATAACAGTCAAAGATAATGGCTATCTCATTTCAAAACAAATACAAAGGTTGAAACATTCCCTTTAACAACTCTGACATCTTTGAGTGACTGTAGAAGACTTGTGGAGTGTGGACCATACTATAGTAGAATAAATTACCATATGCAACCAGACTGGTTATTGATTTGACACTGATTGAATCAATTGGAATCGTTCAATCGAAATGTATTGAATCAAAACAATTGATTCACCACCAGATCTTTTGATTCATGAATTGTGATTGAATCAAAACCCGCATCAAATCAAGGCTGATTGAATCACAAGATTGAACCATTCTTAAAGAGAATGTTTCAGCTTTCTGAAAGTTGTCAAATATATGCTGGTTGTAGTAAAAAATATGAAGTAAGTGCTGCTGAAAACGATGGTGATATTTTTCTGTCAGTCACTTAACTTTATACAAATTAAGGTTTTAAATTTGGGATCATGAGTGATGACGTCATTATTGAGCTATAGACCGCCGCTGATTGGCTGACAGTGGGATTGGCTGGCAAAGTGGCTGTCAGCAAATCAGCGGCGGCACCAGCCTAGACCCCAGACTGGAAAAAATACACGCTTTCACCAACATGTCCAGCGTAATTCGGTGATTGCGCCGAAAATGTCGGCGCACGTCCAGCGTAATTCGGCGATTGCGCCGAAAATGTCGGCGCACGTCCAGCGTAATTTCATCTAGCAAAAGTTCGGCGCACAGACCCCGGAGATTCCGGTTACATCCTTCAAGGCCGCACGACTGGGTCCACTGTCCACTGGTCCACGACTGGGCTGCTCCTGCCAGGAGCCTCGCCACTGACTTCACAATTCAGTCGGGGACACTATGGTTAAATTTTATATTTTCGGAAACTTCCACTTTTCGAAAGTGCGTTCCCATTTATAGAAGTAATTTCCAAAAAAAATCCTAAAAGGCGGAAAGTCGGGGGAGCTGGCGAACAGGTGGCATCCACCATCGCTGAGCACCTGCCAGCCGTAGACAAACGGTACTGGGTGGGGTCAGCGGCGACGGCCAGTACCAAAGCAAAGGGTTCACAACTGCCGTCCTGTGCGAGGGGGTGGAGCAGCCAGAGTGGTACTCTTGTGCTCTGGGACAGCGCTCACTGGATGGACCTTGCCATGAAAGACGGGCGGACATGGGTTTTAGGGGGGGGGGGGGGGGCAAATCCAGTGGCGTATTTCCAAAAAGTTGTTGAGTGGGGGGGGGGGGGGGGGGGCGGGGCGGGCAGGGACGTGGCCGCATTTTTTTTTGTGTGGGGGTCGACTAATATGACGGGAAAAAATGTACCCCCATTTTTATGTGTGTACGTTTGCAGCATTTTTAATTTGGTTTCCATGTTATAGTAGGTAGGTACATGTTATTTAGCGCCACGAAATTTTACGGGTTTGCCTGATAAACCCCAGAAATATGGGCCTTGTAGAGGATGAAAAGATAAAATGTTATGCATTCAATTCACCGTTACAACGAACCGAAGGCTTCGTCATGACGATGGCCACCGATGTGGCGCCGCGAAGCGACGTGCACATTTTAATTTTAGGTCGTGGAAAACGATTTTGTTTTTATTGAAACCAGACCGTGAGAGAGGAGCCAAGCCTCAGGTAACCCGTATTCCTGGTTGCACATCTCGGTATGATGACACACATTGCACAAATGTAGAAATTTTACGAGTTTGCCTGATAAAGCTCAGAAATATGGGCCTTGTAGATGTAGAGGATAAGAGGCTAAAATGCTACTCATTCAATTCACCGTACCAAAGACGAACCAAAGACGATGACGATGGCTTCGTTATGACGATGGCCATCGATGTGATGCCGCGAAACGGCGTGAAAATTTATATTTTAGGTCGTGAAAAACGCAATTTTAATATTGGAACCAGCCCGTGAGTGGAGCCAAACCTCAGTTAACCCTATTCCTGGTTGCACATCTCGGTATGATGAAAAATATTGAAATTAAGGTAGTTTTTCATATACATATTCCTCAGATAGTAAATCACAATGACCGGTGGCAGTCAGCGCTCAATAGTACATATGATAATAACTGTATACATTACATATGTACTGAACTGCAACAAACAACTGGTAATAGTGCAAACGGTTTAAAAGCAGCAAGAGGCAGAAAGACTTTCCCGCGCATAAATGGTCCCTGTGGATCTGGAGGAGGCTGGGGCAAGATGGCTTGGGGAGATGTTCCTGGCCTGGTCCACTATTAGGCTCTTCGTTCCAGCAAGTTGGGCACCACTGGGGCAGCTTCCGGGAGCCGATGTCCACATCTTTGCATTCTCGTCACCTTTTTCGGAACTCGGCAGACTAGCTAAACATGTAGCCCGCTTGAAAGTTAATATTGTATGAAGGGAGTGGGCCCTGGGGCTAGCAATTAGGTACCGCTAAGGAGAGCCTCTGCAAGACACTTAATTAATTCATTTTCCCATTTTCCTAATTTTTATAAGCAATTGCAAATTTTGTATCATGCCGCAAAGCGGCACAATATTTTCAGGTTTCTCAATGTGGATAGCTGGATTTTGACTGCTGCAAAGGCAATGTTTACAACTGTAAGTCCGACCGTTTGGGGGGGCATGGCCCCTTGCCCCCCCCCCCCCTGGATCCGCCCCTGATGCTTTGAACTGAGACGGCGACACCCTGATGCTGAGGCTGATGCAGCGCTGCAAGGCCTTCCACACACTGACTTCACATTTATGTGTTAACAGGTGTTGTGCATGCGGTGTAGCACCCAATAAATTTCGGCGCAACGGCTCCGCCGAGGCGTCCAGCGTAGTGAGTGTATTTTTTTCCAGTCGGGCCTAGACCCCATTTTGCAAATGGGAAATTAAATTGCCTAAAAACGGCTAAGTTTTAAGGGAAAATGTCCTTAGTATTTTCGAAATTTCAATAACCCAAAGATAATAGCTATTTCAGTTCAAAACCAATACAAAGGTGAAACATTCCCTTTCGACGATTCAAGTAGGACCTCACCAGTAAATTGTGCAAATAGGTACATACATGCAGTCCCATGCAGTTTATGGGGCATTAACTACCCCACACATACAAAGGCTTCATCTTTTACAAAAACGAGCGGCTAGTCATTCTTGGGCTTGGGTACATTGACCCTGTCTCGCACCGATTACATGAAATAGGTATCATTCCTATTGACATACTTATAAGGAAGAAATGTATGATGATGATATATAAAATCAAGCACTTAATGGCACCTCTGCAAATGCAACATCTGCTACACTGGAGATTGGACAACCTGGCTGTGCCTTGTGTGAGAAATAGAGGCCCATTGCTCGTGCCATTTGCCAGAACCAAATATAAGCAACACACCTTCAAAAAATTTGCACCCAAACTATTCAATTCTCTGAGCGTTATGTCTGATATCGACCTTAATGTTCCAATCTCAACATATAAAGCTAAAGTATCTGACTGCTGACAACTAATTGGATTGTATATTCATCATAATTGCAAGCGCTCAAATGAGTGCATCTTGAAGTGACTATCTGGTGAAATATAATATTTGTAGTCTATATTTTTCGTTTTTTTGTGGTTTTTGTTGTTTGTTTGTTTTGTAGTTGTCCAAAGCAACTGATTGTTATTATCGGCCTTCTGTTGGCGGTGGTTCTGGGATCGCCCCAGACTGACAGGCTTGCCTTACTGGGACGAGTTCCGGTTCACCTGCCACCCATCTACACTTCAGTTCGCTCCGTTTTCGGCCTCCCTCTGATTGGCTGGCTAGGACATGGTTAACTAGTCTTCTTTATGTTGAGAAAAATGTGGTTTAGAACAATTACGATATTGGGGGGGGGGGAGACTCACAGCTGCCCCTTGGATCGTCCTCGTGAGGCGATCCGGGGGTGGCTTCTTTTGTTGTAGACTGCACTGATGAGTGGTGATTGTTGAGAACTGGCCGACGAGCGCTACTGACCGAAGAGCGCCAGCTCGATTTGAGTGTGCTGCCGTGCACTTACAGAACAAGTGTGGCCTGGATCCCCGTGGGGGACCGGCTCGCCTCATGCCACTGCGGCGGCTGTTCCTGGGCGACGGGCGTCAACTGGGTGACGGGCGCCGTGCTCGCTGCTCAGGGGCCACAGCTCCACCGAGTGGGCGATAACTTGGGACGAGACCGGGCGCCGTCACGCCTCCGCCTTGTGCGGCGGCACGGTGCACGTCTGGGCCGAGACGGAGCCGCCTGACAAGTGGACTTGCGTGGCGCTCCTGTACGGGTGCCATCCCAGCGCTGTGTACGACGTACCCTGGTGCCCCCTGGCGGGGCTGAATGCCACCACCTGCGGAGACGACGCTGTGCGCGTCGTCGCGGAGGAGCCAGGAGACGACAGTGGCGCAGCTTGCTTCAGTATGGTGGCCTGTGTGCTGTCGTCGTGCTGGGGGGGGGGGGGGGGGGGGTATGTGTATGTGTATGAGTACCTGAATGTGTACGTGTATGTGTAAGTGTATGTACTGTATACTGTGTACTGTGTACGTTGATAAATATATACCTCTCTCTCTCCCTGTGGCAGACATTAATTTATACTGAAATACTATTGCTGTAACAATGTTTTAATGATCATATATATGCATGTTTCCATTTTTATTGATTTGACATAAATTAACGGTCGTATTCCGCTTTTGCACACTTTTTTTAAGGAAAATTTAATATTGTATACTAATTTTACACGTCAGATTTCATCAGAACTGTACTCAAAACAGGGACACTCTCAGTATTTACCTGACAATGATTTGTATCCCCCGTCAATCACCTCAGCCGACCGGAACGACTCTGCCATTACAACTGAAATATCAACACCGTGGGCTGTTTTTTGTGTGAAATGCGTCAGATATGTATCCAGTTTGGTCACCTCGTGGTAGCGGCCGGGGTGAGGGCGCAAGTTGTTTGGTAGCCGTGACATCACCATGGCAGTCGAATCCCGCTCCACAGTGTTAAGGCAATGCAAAGAGGCTTGGTAGTTACCCCCCTTTAATTTGTTATCTAAGAGAGATGGATGCAAGTATTTATGCTCAATGGGAAGCTCGTTTCTTCAAGATTCCTGGAATGGCCTCTGATTTTGCCTGAAACACTCCAATCGTTCACAATTCTCGGTCGAGTGGAGGCATGTTCCGCCCACACGGCGTGCAGGAGCGGGGGTCCGCTGTCAGGGGCTGTACACCGCCGCCGCCGCGCCGGCCGCAAGTTGGTGAGAACCGTTGCGACGCTTTGCCAGAGACTGTACCGCCGCGGGGCTGGCCGGCCACCGCCGCTGGCTGGCCGGCCCGGCGACGGCCTGGTGCTTCATAATATCCGGCCTGAATTGAAATCATCATCATGGTGTATTGAAAGCAAAACAAAAACAAAACAATACAAACGGAGATATGGTGGGAATGTGCAAAAGCACGAAAGTACTTATATCTTGGCACAATTTCCCACTCATACACATACATATATATTATACACACACAACGCACATACACATCCCCTCCCCCTCCGTTCCTCCCTCTGACCTGGTTATGCACATTAAACCACGGCCGTACAATAACCACCAATTGATTTATCAAACGTCACTTACATCAAATACATCATCAAACCGTGGATGCATCAAACCGTGAATGCAAACTCTGTTACAGCTAACTAATTGTAATATATCGTTAACATGGTGTTTATAGTTTTTTCCAAATAAAATTGATGTACCAATGAACTTGAAATATCATTTTCATTCGAATACACACAAAATTGTATTAAATATATTTCGTTTTCTTTACAGATATATTCCGATGTGATTACCATATCCTACTATATAGTTGAAATTCTAGAAGAAAATGAGAACTATTCCAAAAATCATACCAGAAATAGTCATGTGGTAACATAGTTAGTTTATTATAGCTTGAACCAGGCGTGACGTAGCCATCGCTGTCACGTTCGTATAGTTGCATCATATGCACATTCACATTCACGTGAACATTCGCGGACCCTTTTGTTTGTGCTCAAAATTTGTATATAGATAGATATTGAGCTGCTAATCACGAAAAACATATTGTCTAAGAACGCTGTTCAGTAGTTTTTTAAGTTATCAGCATTTATAAACTGAGGTTTAATTCAGTAGGCTAACTAAAAGAAAAAGAGCGGACCCCTACAAATTTGCTGAAACACTCCAAGCAGATAAACAAAATTATGCTCATTACAAAAATTATTTGATTAAGAACGCCGTCTAACAGTTTTTACTCTATGTTGATCTAAATGTTGAAGGTCCTCTAAGGTCATCGACAAAAAGTGATTCTGTGGCCAAATAACTCATTTTCAAGGCCTGAGAGGCTGCCTAATTAATCATTGATATCTACTCATGTCTCAACTCCAATATCTCATAGCGGGGGTCGTTCGTTCTCACACGCACGTGTGTCCTGAGTTCCTAATAGCCTACATATACAAATGTACATTCATATGCACTTTCGCGGACCCTTTTCTTTTTGTTCAAAATGAGCACACATATTGCTCTTGAGCTGTTGATTATTAAATTAATATCTTCTAAGAACGCCGTTTGGTAGTTTTTAAGTTATTGATATTTTTGTTAATAGCATGAAAAAGCGGACCTCTACGAATTTGCTTAAACTATGCACAAATATGCGCCATAGTCTCCTGAGCACGAAAATAACATTTGCTAACAACGCCGTCTACAACTTTCTTAGATATAGACCTACGTGCACATTCAAATTCCCATGCACATTCGCGTGCACTTTCGCGGGCCCTTTTGTTTTCGATCAAAATGAGCAAACAGATGATGCAACTATACGCACGTATCGCTGTCGCCAAACCTGAACCTACTCATTGATATAAGTACTCTGGTAGCGGCCGCTGCGCGGTCGGGGACCGTTCATAAGGCCACCCAAGGCTGTATAAACCAGGTAGAACACTCCAGCCGAAAAAGTGGTGACAAACACTAATTTAGTAGCCGCGACCCCGGAGTCTCTGTGACGTAGAAGGCGGGGGACGCGGCCGGCCGGCCGCCGTACACAACATAAGTGCGCGCGTGCCTGAAGGTTAGATCGCGCTTAGTTTCTTTGTTTACCGGTCGATTTCAAAACTTGTAATATGTAATATGTCACAAAACAACCGCTCTGCCGGATGCCGCTAAAAATGCAATCAGACCAATATTTACTGTTATATCTGCGCAAAGTTCAACGATTAGGTACTAGAGCTGCCAGTTTTCAGGCATGTGACTACCCGCGCCGCGCCCCAAACACTGTTCAACTACCCACCACTACCCACGTGCTCAAATAAGCTGTCAACTACCCACAACTACCCTCACCATAAATTGTACTATTTTGGGATTGAAGAAAATTAAAGCAAAAACCTTTAAATTATGCAAATTCATGCAATAAACTTGAATGATATTGCTGAAATGAAAGCGCATTCACTGAAATACCGGTTAAAACTTTCCTTTTTGAAAAGTTGAAAATTCTGCTACCCGCCACCTAACCACTTCAGCCAAATGATTGTTTGTGCTACCCACAGCTACCCACGTGGGTAGTAACTACCCACGTCTCATGGGTAAGCGGGTAGAAAAGTGACACCTCTATTAGGTACGGCCCGGCCGACCGCCGCTCGAAGCGATGATAAGTGTATTTTGATGCCATTACCCAGCGTGGAAAATGTGAATGTAGCGCAATTAATTGCCAAGGGAGACATAAAGCCTCATCAAATATATTGTATTTGTTTGGCATTGTTATTCCTTATCGTGCCATAGTACAGGCGCGGATCCCAGATTTCGGTCAGGGGGGCGCGGATCCAAGATTTCGGCCAGATACAAAAAGTTGCGCCCTACGCGCGCTTGGCGGGGGCGACATGGGCGCGACCCGGGCTCAGGGGGGAGGGGGGGGGGGGGGGGCTTGGGGCTCCCCTAGCGCCCTTATACTTTTCTTATAGCTGAATCTTTGGGAAATTTATGAAATGGTATAGGATCTGAATCGTGATATTAATAAATTTGTTTTGGCATGTCAGTCGTTGCTGCACCGACCCGACGGCGCAAAAAGGAATGTACCCCTATGCACCTGCACCCCTATGTCCTGTAACTCATAAGTCACATTATTATCATTAATTGTATAGTCATTACTATAGACACTTGGCAATTTGTGTTCATTAGTGCAAGCCACAGGTCCACAGCACAGGACCAGTAACATTAGGTACTACTCAGTGGCGGCGAATAAGGGGGGGGGGGCAGAGGGGGAAGCTGCCCGCCCACTCAAGAAGTTGGGGGGGGGGGGGGGGCAAACATATGATTTTGCCTCCCCCATAAATTTGTAAGAGGGACCCTCCAAGAAGTTGGTTCAATTTTTCCTTTTGACCGAAACAATGGCCCAGAGCCTCGATGTGCCCCCCAGCCAGCCTGAGGGGCCTTCTAAGGCCGACAAAAGGCCCTCGGTCGGCCTGAGGGGGACCCTCGGTAGGCCATGAGAGGGCCCTCAGAAGGCCTGAGATTTCAACATGGGCCTCTCCGACGTTTTTTTGCGACCATTTAGAGGGCCTGCAAAATATAGTGGCCTAAATCCGAGGAGATACCATTTCGCGTTTTTTTGGGGGGGGGGGGGCTGTGGGAGGGACCCTTTTCCGAGGGGACCCTCTGGGTTTCTTTGCCCCCCATCCGAAAATACGATCCGCCGCCACTGGTACTACTCATACTGGTGTCTCAAAACCTAAGTAATACCGATATCAGTCACATTGGTATGGATTTTCTAGTCCGTTTATATAAGGTGATACAATCTATGGGTTTACGTCCTTGAAAAATAAAAAAATATAGCTAACCTACCAGTGGCGGCGGAAGGTATTTTCGGATGGGGGGGGGGCAAAGAAACCCAGGGCGCCCCCTCGGGACAAGTGCCCCCCCCCCCCCACAAAAAAATCGCGCTAAATGATATCTCCTCGGATTTAGGCCACAATATTATACCAGTAAAACGCTTTTTTGGGCGATGACCGAGCGGGCGCACACTGATAAAGCTAAAACAGGGTTGAAATATGAAACGGTACGTGCGCACACGTGTGCATTGACTGTCCCAATAATTAGTAACATATTCAATAGTTTTACCGTGGTTATATCCTAGTATGCATAATTTTAGGAACGTTCAGCTGAATGGAGATGTACAAAGTAAATGGCGCTTCCCTGGGACAAACTACATAAAAAGCATGTATTAAAGTGAAATATTCACCTTTTGATTTAATTACCTGCATTTTTCTGTGACACATGTACAAGGGCGGATCCAGCCGGCCGTTTTTTTTTTGGGGGGGGACAAACCGTTTTTAGCGGACCTTACCTACCCCCAATTTCGAATTTCTTCCCGGATTTGGCCCACTTTATTTTGCAACTACACGATGTCTTTTCTTTTTTTTAGCTTTTCGACCTTTTGGGATATCGAAAAAGGAAAGATCGTCAGCTTGCAGTTTGTATTGTTCCGACATTGCCTTACACTGAGCAAAACTATGTCAATTGTCAGCTGTACCCAGGGGCGTCGTCGATAATTTTGAATGGGGGGGGGTCGGCTAAAATGACGAAAGAAAAACTAACCATTTTTTGTGCGTGTATTTAGGCCTTTGCACCATTTTGAATGTGTTCTTTTATGTTTTAGTAGGTACATACTTGCTATTTAGCGCCACGAAGCGGCGCGAAATTTTTACTGGTTTTCCTGATAAAACCCAGACACATAGGCGGTGGGCCTTGTAGAGAATAAGAAGCTAAACATGCTAGTCATTCAATTCACCGCTACAACGAACCGATGACGATGACGTTATGACGATGGCCACCGATGTGACGCCGCGAAGCGGCGTGAAAATGTTAATTTTAGGTCGTGGAAAACGAAATTTTAATATTGGAGCCAGACCGTAAGTGGAGCCAACCCTCAGGTAACCCCTTTTCCTGGTTACACATCTCGGTATGATGAAAAATATTGAAATGAAGGTAGTTTTTCATATACATTAGCCTCGGATAGTAAATCACAATGACCGGTGGCAGTCAGCGCTCACTAGCAGACTTGTCAATGATTCATATTTGTCATGAATCGATTCACAGTGATTCACGGACCATAATGAATGATTCAATCATGATTCAATCACTCAACATTACCATAATGAATGATTCAATCATGATTCAATCACTCAACATTACCATAATGAATGATTCAATCATGATTCAATCACTCAACATTACCATTATGAATAATTCAATCTTGATTCAATCACTCAACATTAAAGGGAAGTGTCGACTCCTTTGTCTAACTCCTTTGATTTTGAATGTGCGACTCTAATATTTTATGAGCGTGATAGGGAGGTCATGCTCTACCTGTGTGCCAATTTGCATGCACATCAGAATAGTCTGCTGTTTGACCTTAAACATATGACCTGCTCTAACTCCTTTGATTTTAAATGTGCGACTCTAATATTTTACCAGAATGATCACTAGGTCGTGATCTATCTGTGTATCAATTTTGAACGTTCGTATATTTGCATGCGGATCGATGATCCATCTAGAAAATGCAGATATCGGACAATTCAGATCTTGCTCAAAATAAGCCAATAGACCAAGAATCATACGCTGATCACGAATCTGAAATCTGTTGGCCGGCACATATGAAACTTTTCCCGTTAACCCGTTATTACGGATTCCCATGCGGATACCGGACAATTCAGATTTCGCTCAAACTATGCTATATGAACAAGTTTTATACGCTGATCACGAATCTGAAGTCCGTTTGCCGGCACATATAAAACTTTTCCCGTTAACCCGTTATTACGGATTCCCATGCGGATACCGGACAATTCAGATTTCGCTCAAACTATGCTATATGAACCAGTTTCATACGCTGATCACGAATCTGAAGTCCGTTCGCCGGCACATATAAAACTTTTCCCGTTAACCCGTTATTACGGATTCCCATGCTGATACCGGACAATTCAGATTTCGCTCAAACTGTGCTATATGAACAAGTTCCATACGCTGATCACGAATCTGAAGTCCGTTCGCCGGCACATATGGAACTTTTCCCGTTAACCCGTTATAACGGATTCTCATGCGGATACCGGACAATTCAGATTTCGCTCAAACTATGCTATATGAACAAGTTTCATACGCTGATCACGAATCTGAAGTCCGTTCGCCGGCACATATCAAACTTTTCCCGTTAAACCGTTATAACGGATTCGCATGCAGATACCGGACAATTCAGATTTCGCTCAAACTGTGCTATATGAACAAGTTTCATACGCTGATCACGAATCTGAAGTCCGTTCGCCGGCACATATAAAACTTTTCCCGTTAACCCGTTATTACGGATTCCCATGCGGATACCGGACAATTCAGATTTCGCTCAAACTATGCTATATGAACAAGTTTCATACGCTGATCACGAATCTGAAGTCCGTTCACCGGCACATATGAAATGTTTCCCGTTAACCCGTTATTACGGATTCCCATGCGGATACCGGACAATTCAGATTTCGCTCAAACTGTGCTATATGAACAAGTTTCATACGCTGATCACGAATCTGAAGTCCGTTCGCCGGCACATATAAAACTTTTCCCGTTAACCCGTTATAACGGATTCGCATGCAGATACCGGACAATTCAGATTTCGCTCAATCTGTGCTATATGAACAAGTTTCATACGCTGATCACGAATCTGAAGTCCGTTCGCCGGCACATATAAAACCTTTCCCGTTAAACCGTTATAACGGATTCGCATGCAGATACCGGACAATTCAGATTTCGCTCAAACTGTGCTATATGAACAAGTTTCATACGTTGATCACGAATCTAAAGTCCGTTCGCCGGCACATATAAAACTTTTCCCGTTAACCCGTTATTACGGATTCCCATGCGGATACCGGACAATTCAGATTTCGCTCAAACTATGCTATATGAACAAGTTTCATACGCTGATCACGAATCTGAAGTCTGTTCGTCGGCACATATACAAAAAAAAATCCCGTTAACCCGTTATTACGGATTCCCATGCGGATACCGGACAATTCAGATTTCGCTCAAACTGTGCTATATGAACAAGTTCCATACGCTGATCACGAATCTGAAGTCCGTTCGCCGGCACATATGAAACTTTTCCCGTTAACCCGTTATAACGGATTCCCATGCGGATACCGGACAATTCAGATTTCGCTCAAACTATGCTATATGAACAAGTTTCATACGCTGATCACGAATCTGAAGTCCGTTCGCCGGCACATATCAAACTTTTCCCGTTAAACCGTTATAACGGATTCGCATGCAGATACCGGACAATTCAGATTTCGCTCAAACTGTGCTATATGAACAAGTTTCATACGCTGATCACGAATCTGAAGTCCGTTCGCCGGCACATATAAAACTTTTCCCGTTAACCCGTTATTACGGATTCCCATGCGGATACCGGACAATTCAGATTTCGCTCAAACTATGCTATATGAACAAGTTTCATACGCTGATCACGAATCTGAAGTCCGTTCGCCGGCACATATGAAACTTTTCCCGCTAACCCGTTATTACGGATTCCATGCGGATACCGGACAATTCATATTTCGCTCAAACTGTGCTATATGAACAAGTTCCACACGCTGATCACGAATCTGAAGTCCGTTCGCCGGCACATATGAAACTTTTCCCGTTAACCCGTTATAACGGATTCGCATGCAGATACCGGACAATTCAGATTTCGCTCAAACTGTGCTATCTGAACAAGTTTCTTACGCTGATCACGAATCTGAAGTCCGTTTGCCGGCACATATGAGACTTTTCCCGTTAACCCGTTATTACGGATTCCCATGCGGATACCGGACAATTCAGATTTCGCTCAAACTGTGCTATATGAACAAGTTTCATACGCTGATCACGAATCTGAAGTCTGTTCGCCGGCACATATAAAACTTTTCCCGTTAACCCGTTATAACGGATTCGCATGCAGATACCGGACAATTCAGATTTCGCTCAAACTGTGCTATATGAACAAGTTTCATACGCTGATCACGAATCTAAAGTCCGTTCGCCGGCACATATAAAACTTTTCCCGTTAAACCGTTATAACGGATTCGCATGCAGATACCGGACAATTCAGATTTCGCTCAAACTGTGCTATATGAACAAGTTTCATACGCTGATCACGAATCTGAAGTCCGTTCGCCGGCACATATGAAACTTTTCCCGTAAACCGTTATAACGGATTCGCATGCAGATACCGGACAATTCAGATTTCGCTCAAACTATGCTATCTGAACAAGTTCATACGCTGATCACGAATCTGAAGTCTGTTCGCCGGCACATATGAAACGTTTCCCGTTAACCCGTTATTACGGATTCCCATGCGGATACCGGACAATTCAGATTTCGCTCAAACTGTGCTATATGAACAAGTTTCATACGCTATCACGAATCTGAAGTCCGTTCGCCGGCACATATACAACTTTTCCCGTTAAATCGTTATAACGGATTCGCATGCAGATACCGGACAATTCAGATTTCGCTCAAACTGTGCTATATGAACAAGTTTCATACGCTGATCACGAATCTGAAGTCCGTTCGCCGGCACATATAAAACTTTTCCCGTTAACCCGTTATTACGGATTCCCATGCGGATACCGGACAATTCAGATTTCGCTCAAACTGTGCTATATGAACAAGTTCCATACGCTGATCACGAATCTGAAGTCTGTTCGCCGGCACATATTAAACTTTTCCCGTTAACCCGTTATTACGGATTCCCATGCGGATACCGGACAATTCAGATTTCGCTCAAACTGTGCTATATGAACAAGTTCCATACGCTGATCACGAATCTGAAGTCCGTTCGCCGGCACATATGAAACTTTTCCCGATAACCCGTTATAACAGATTCGCATGCAGATACCGTACAATTCAGATTTCGCTCAAACTGTGCTATCTGAACAAGTGTCTTACGCTGATCACGAATCTGAAGTCCGTTCGCCGGCACATATGAAACTTTTCCCGCTAACCCGTTATTACGGATTCCCATGCGGATACCGGACAATTCAGATTTCGCTCAAACTGTGCTATATGAACAAGTTCCACACGCTGATCACGAATCTGAAGTCCGTTCGCCGGCACATATGAAACTGTTCCCGTTAACCCGTTATAACGGATTCGCATGCAGATACCGGACAATTCAGATTTCGCTCAAACTGTGCTATCTGAACAAGTTTCTTACGCTGATCACGAATCTGAAGTCCGTTCGCCGGCACATATGAGACTTTTCCCGTTAACCCGTTATTACGGATTCCCATGCGGATACCGGACAATTCAGATTTCGCTCAAACTGTGCTATATGAACAAGTTTCATACGCTGATCACGAATCTGAAGTCTGTTCGCCGGCACATATAAAACTTTTCCCGTTAACCCGTTATAACGGATTCGCATGCAGATACCGGACAATTCAGATTTCGCTCAAACTGTGCTATATGAACAAGTTTCATACGCTGATCACGAATCTGAAGTTTGTTCGCCGGCACATATAAAACTTTCCCCGTTAAAACCGTTATAACGGATTCGCATGCAGATACCGGACAATTCAGATTTCGCTCAAACTGTGCTATATGAACAAGTTTCATACGCTGATCACGAATCTAAAGTCCGTTCGCCGGCACATATAAAACTTTTCCCGTTAAACCGTTATAACGGATTCGCATGCAGATACCGGACAATTCATATTTCGCTCAAACTGTGCTATATGAACAAGTTTCATACGCTGATCACGAATCTGAAGTCCGTTCGCCGGCACTTATAAAACTTTTCCCGTTAACCCGTTATTACGGATTCCCATGCGGATACCGGACAATTCAGATTTCGCTCAAACTATGCTTTATGAACAAGTTTCATACGCTGATCACGAATCTGAAGTCTGTTCGCCGGCACATATATATAAAAATCCCGTTAACCAGTTATTACGGATTCCCATGCGGATACCGGACAATTCAGATTTCACTCAAACTGTGCTATATGAACAAGTTCCATACGCTGATCACGAATCTGAAGTCCGTTCGCCGGCACATATGAAACTTTTCCCGTTAACCCGTTATAACGGATTCCCATGCGGATACCGGACAATTCAGATTTCTCTCAAACTATGCTATATGAACAAGTTTCATATGCTGATCACGAATCTGAAGTCCGTTCGCCGGCATATACCAAACTTTTTCCCGTTAAACCGTTATAACGGATTCGCATGCAGATACCGGACAATTCAGATTTCGCTCAAACTGTGCTATATGAACAAGTTTCATACGCTGATCACGAATCTGAAGTCCGTTCTCCGGCACATATAAAACTTTTCCCGTTAACCCGTTATTACGGATTCCCATGCGGATACCGGACAATTCAGATTTCGCTCAAACTATGCTATATGAACAAGTTTCATACGCTGATCACGAATCTGAAGTCCGTTCGCCGGTACATATGAAACTTTTCCCGTTAACCCGTTATAACGGATTCGCATGCAGATACCGGACAATTCAGATTTCGCTCAAACTATGCTATCTGAACAAGTTTCATACGCTGATCACGAATCTGAAGTCCGTTCGCCGGCACATATGAAACGTTTCCCGTTAACCCGTTATTACGGATTCCCATGCGGATACCGGACAATTCAGATTTCGCTCAAACTGTGCTATATGAACAAGTTTCATACGCTATCACGAATCTGAAGTCCGTTCGCCGGCACATATAAAACTTTTCCCGTTAAACCGTTATAACGGATTCGCATGCAGATACCGGACAATTCAGATTTCTTTCAAACTGTGCTATATGAACAAGTTTCATACGCTGATCACGAATCTGAAGTCCGTTCGTGGGCACATATGAAACTTTTCCCGTTAACCCGTGATTACGGATTCCCATGCGGATACCGGACAATTCAGATTTCGCTCAAACTGTGCTATATGAACAAGTTTCATACGCTGATCACGAATCTGAAGTCCGTTCGTCGGCACATATGCAACTTTTCCCGTTAAATCGCTATAACGGGTCTACATGCGGATTTGGCATAAATCAATCTGTTGCATGCTGATACCGGACAATTCAGATTTCGCTTAAACTGTGCTATATGACCACGTTGCATACGCTGATCACGAATCTGACGTCCGTTCGCCGGCACATATTAAAACTTTTCCCGTTAACCCGTTATAACGCATTCGCATTCAGATACCGGACAATTCAGATTTCGCTCAAACTGTGCTATATGACCAAGTTTAATACGCTGATCACGAATCTGAAGTCCGTTTGCCGGCACATATGAAACGTTTCCCGTTAACCCGTTATTACGGATTCCCATGCGGATACCCGGACAATTCAGATTCGCTCAAACTGTGCTATATGAACAAGTTTCATACGCTGATCACGAATCTGAAGTCCGTTCGCCGGCACATATGAAACTTTCCGTTAACCCGTTATAACGGATTCGCATGCAGATACCGGACAATTCAGATTTCGCTCAACTGTGCTATATGACCAGTCTCATATGCTGATCACAAATCTGAAGTCCGTTCGCCGGCACATATGACACTTTTTCCCGTTAAATCGCTATAACGGGTCTACATGCGGATCTGGCATATATCAATCTGTTACATGCAGATACCGGAGAATTTATATTTCGATCAAACTGTGCTATATTGACCAAGTTCCCAAACGCTGATCACGAATCACGAATCGCAGATCGAACGGTAACTTTTGACGCTACAGGCGTTCCCTTTAATTTGACACAGCGTTTGACCTTTACTACAGCGTTTGACCTTTAATTTGACCTTGAACGTCAATGGGTACAACTCTGATAATTTTTATCTTTCTGGAACTGGGCACGGGGAATAGTTTAATATTTTTTTTCGCGATCGGACTTTGGGCCTAAACTAAGCCTAAACTGTTATATGGGCTAAAATGTGAGGATACCTCCCCTAACGAATTTTAAGAGCTTTCGTTTTTTTCCGTTTCTTCCTAGCTTCCCGAGATCACGCTGACCTCCAGAGTGCCCAATCGGGCCTCCGCCACCTTCAGAAGTCTCTCTCCTTCCTCAGAGGGCCCACTCAGACCTCCAGAGGGCCCACCTGGCCTCCATATGGCCCACTTTGACCTTCAGAAGGCCCTACTGGATACCATTGGCCCCCTCTAACTTACAGAGGCTCACTATGACCTCCCGAGGGCCCACTCTGGATTTCCGATGACCCTTCTGGATACCAGTGGGCCCCTTTTTCCTTAGGGCCCACTCTGGCATCCAGAGCGTCCCCTGGATAATAATTGACCCCCTCTGGCTTACAGTGGGCCCACTTTGACCTTCAAATGACCCACTCTGGCCTGCAGAGGGTCCCTCTGGTTTCACGACGGGCACTCTCGCTTTCAGAGGGCGCATTATGACCTCCAGAGGGCCCCCTCCGGCCTTCCAGAGGGCTCATGCGACCTCCAGAAGGCATACTCTGACCTTCAGAGGGCCTACTCCGACCTCCACCTCCAGAGGGGCCCACTGCTGCCTCCACCTCCAGATCCACTTCAGCCTCCAGAGGGCCAACTCTGAGCTCCAGATGGCCCTCCTCGGCCTCCCGTGTGCCACTCTGGCCTTCATAGGGCCCTCTCCAGTCTCCAGCCTCCATAGGACCCCTCTGGATATCAATGAACCCTCGCGTACAGAGTGCCCACTCAGAGGGCCTCCAGAAGGACCACCACTCTGACCTTGAGATGGCTCACACTCAGAACCATAGGGCCCCTGGATTCCAAAGGATCCTATCTGGATTCAGGGGCCACTCTGACCTCCAGAGGGCCCCACTGTGGCCTCCAGAGGACCTACTGTGGCCTCCAGAGGGCCCCCTGTCCTCCATCCATCGGGCCTACTCCGACCTCTAGAGGGCCCCACTCCGGTCTCCAGGGGGCTCACCCTAGCCTCGAGAGGGCCCTCTCGGACCTTCAGAGGGCCCACTCTGACCCGAAACCCAGGCTGGCTCTTCGGGCCCTTCTGGGCTCCAATTGACTTGGGGGAGGGGGGGGGGGGGGGGGGGTCAAAATATATGGTGGTCCCTTCATAGGTTTTTGGGGAGGGGGGATTGCCCCCCCCCCTCACTTCCGACCGCCACTGGTCTCAGGGACCCCTCTGTCGGTCTCATGGGCTCTCTGTCGGCCTGAGGGGGTCCTCTGTCGGCTCGAGGGGACCTCTGTTGGCCTCAGGAGCCCTCTGTTGGGCATAGAGGTTCCTCTGTCGGCTTGAGGGCGCTCTGTCGCCCGGGGGGGGGGGGCTCGGTCGGCCTGAGAGGCCCTCTGTCGGCCTTAGATACCGTCTGTCGGCCCTGAAGGACCCTCTGCCGGCTTGATGGACCTCTGACATCCTGATGGGGCCCTCTGACAGCCTGAGGGGCCTACTGTCAGCCTAAATGACCCTCTATCAGCCTGAGGGGCACTTGTTCAGGCCTGAAGGGACCCTCGGTCGGCCTGATAGGCCCTATGTCGGCCTGAGGGGAACCGCTGACTGCCTGCGGGTCCCTCTGTCTCCCTTAGGGGTCCTCTATCGACGCCCTGAGGGGCTCTCTGTTGGCCTGAGGGGGCCTTCTGTTGGTGTGAGAGGCCCTCTGTCGGCGTGAGGAGACATTCTGTCGGCCTGAGGGGCATTCTGTCGGCCTGATGGGCCTTCTGTCGGCCTGAGGGGCTTTCTGTCGGCCTGAGGGGCCCTCATTCAGCCTGAAGAGGCACTTGTTCGACCTGCGGGGGACCCTATGTCGGCCTGAGAGGCCCT
>JAXIVJ010006134.1:32500-65000 GCA_036785665.1 Chirona hameri
CCTCGCACAATCACTTAATCGTCATCTGCCACTGAAACTTGTTGGATACTGCTTACTAACAGTCGTCTTTTCTCTCATTGATTCTGACGAATTCATTGACTATATATTTTGTGTTTGTAAGTTTTGAACTGTTCGCCATGGCACTCTCTATAGCAATGATTTGCAACAAGGACATTAGTACCCTGCTTGGGCATTGTAGTCTTCGGGCTAAATTACAAATTATAGCTGGTTCGTTTGATGATGGCGCAGCTAAATGATGATCAGCTTTGTGTTACAGTTTACGTGTTGTTATACGTTGGGAACCACAGCTTGAGGCAAAGGGCGACAGCGCGCATGCCTACTTATATTTTCGTCCATAGATGGCACCAGTTGTAAACGCCTGAAGTTATGCTGTACCGCATAGCTTGAAGCCGATAACTGCGATCTCAGCGTAATGGGGGAGCCGGTAATTAGTCATTTTGGTCATCAAAAGAAGGTAACCATATCTTTGACGCTGAGAA
Organism: Chirona hameri; assembly: GCA_036785665.1. NCBI lineage: Eukaryota > Metazoa > Arthropoda > Thecostraca > Balanomorpha > Balanidae > Chirona > Chirona hameri. The sequence goes on from JAXIVJ010006134.1 coordinate 33,001, forward strand.
CCACTGTTTAATAGCTTATTGTCTTTCTCCTGAACTTGAACATCCATCTGCTTTCAGACTACGTGCTACCTGGCGCCATCCTCCGCATGCCATTGGCCGGTTGCGACCACAGGGATTGCCACTTCATGTCCACTTCACTGAACGTGACCTGACAGCTTCACCATCACTGCCGAGTGGGAAGTCGTGCGCGCCACCAAGATGACACCATACGACATGAAACTCAACTTCGAACAGGAAGTGGCAACAGCCACCAGCTGGGGCAGTAGGTATGGAGAAGAGCTACGAGCCTCACCAGGGTGAAATGATCTCTATCGAAAAAGAGCCGGTCCGATGCCCTGAGATACTGCTCCAGCCATCGTCTCGACCTGGCCATGGGATTGTGCGGCACTACGGCATTCATACGGCCATGTACAACATCGTCATCAGACAAAGGGAGTCTTTGCAATCTTAGTGAATCGTTGTAATACATGCACCAAACTTACAAGCTTACCTTTTTAACCTGTGATGATGACTCACGATGGGACGAGGAATCAACGATGGAGATACCCCCCCCCCAAAAAAAAATCATACAATAGCAACAATGAAATATGCTCAAATACAAACCACAGATATTGCTGGCCTCACGAGAATAAGCAGCCAGGGGCGTAGGAAGAATTTCGCCCAGGGGGAGGGGGGGGGGGGGGGGGGGGGGATGGGATCAGAGGGGCCCACGTAGCCAAGCGGGGAGCACATAATTAAAACAGTACAGAATGTTGTATGTTGTAAACAAAGGCAAATAAGTTTTCGACAACGAAAAAACATTTTTTTTTTGGGGTGGAGTCAAAAACTCAAAAGTTCGAAGATCCGAGACAGCCAGTTTGAATATAATGTCATTTCCAATATTTAGGCATTTTGTATTGGCAATTTGCTTAAAAACTCGAATTTCTACGGTTTTTCAAACATGTATTGTTTTCCACCAAAAATGATATGACATGACGTGATTAAAACGTAATTATCTCCCAAAGTACTCTATCATTTTCATTGAAATGTTATGATAAGGCGTATAATTGATGCAGCATAATGTACTGAAATATTGACGTCGATATCTATCGTTGTTTTCAAGTTATTCAGAAAATCCGGGAGGGGGAGATTCTGCCACCTCCAGCAGGGCGCAGGTTAATTAAAATATTGTCCGGTATCTGCATGCGAATTCGTTATAACGGGTTAACGGGAAAAGTTTCATATGTGCCGGCGAACGGACTTCAGATTCGTGATCAGCGTATGGTTCTTGGCCATACAGCACAGTTTGAGCGAAATCTGAATTGTCCGGTATCTGCATGGGAATCCGTTATAACGGGTTAACGGGAAAAGTTGCATATGTGCCGGCAAACTGATTGCAGATTCGTGATCAGCGTATGGAACTTGGTCATATAGCATAGTTTGAGCGAAATCTGAATTGTCCGGTATCAGCATGTAACAGATTGATTTATGCCACATCCGCATGTAGACCCGTTATAGCTATTTAACGGGAAAAGTTTCATATGTGCCGGCGACCGGATTTCAGATTCGTGATCAGCGTATAGAATTTGGCCACACAGCACAGTTTGAGCGAAACCTGAATTGTCCGGTATCCGCATGGGAATCCGTTATAACGGTTTAACGGGAAAAGGTGCATATGTGCCGGCGAACGGACTTCAGATTCGTGATCAGCGTATGAAACTTGTTCATATAGCACAGTTTGAGCGAAATCTGAATTGTCCGGTATCCGCATGGGAATCCGTTATAACGGGTTAACGGGAAAAGTTTCATATGTGCCGGCAAACGGACTTCAGATTCGTGATCAGCGTATGAAACTGGTTCATATAGCATAGTTTGAGCGAAATCTGAATTGTCCGGTATCCGCATGGGAATCCGTAATAACGGGTTAACGGGAAAAGTTTTATATGTGCCGACGAACGGACTTCAGATTCGTGATCAGCGTATGAAACTTGTTCATATAGCACAGTTTGAGCGAAATCTGAATTGTCCGGTATCTGCATGCGAATCCGTTATAACGGGTTAACGGGAAAAGTTTCATATGTGCCGGCAAACGGACTTCAGATTTGTGATCAGTGAATGAAACTTGTTCATATAGCACAGTTTGAGCGACATCTGAATTGTCCGGTATCTGCATGCGAATCCGTTATAACGGTTTAACGGGAAAAGTTTTATATGTGCCGGCGAACAGACTTCAGATTCGTGATCAGCGTAAGAAACTTGTTCAGATAACACAGTTTGAGCAAAATCTGAATTGTCCGGTATCTGCATGCGAATCCGTTATAACGGGTTAACGGGAAAAGTTTCATATGTGCCGGCGAACGGACTTCAGATTCGTGACCAGCGTATGGAACTTGTTCATATAGCACAGTTTGAGCGAAATCTGAATTGTCCGGTATCCGCATGGGAATCCGTAATAACGGGTTAACGGGAAAAGTTTCATATGTGCCGGCGAACGGACTTCAGATTCGTGATCAGCGTATGGAACTTGTTCATATAGCACAGTTTGAGCGAAATCTGAATTGTCCGGTATCCGCATGGGAATCCGTAATAACGGGTTAACAGGAAAAGTTTTATATGTGCCGGCGAACGGACTTCAGATTCGTGATCAGCGTATGAAACTTGTTCATATAGCACAGTTTGAGCGAAATCTGAATTGTCCGGTATCTGCATGCGAATCCGTTATAACGGGTTAACGGGAAAAGTTTCATATGTGCCGGCGAACGGACTTCAGATTTGTGATCAGTGTATGAAACTTGTTCATATAGCACAGTTTGAGCGAAATCTGAATTGTCCGGTATCTGCATGCGAATCCGTTATAACGGTTTAACGGGAAAAGTTTTATATGTGCCGGCGAACGGACTTCAGATTCGTGATCAGCGTATGAAACTTGTTCAGATAGCATAGTTTGAGCGAAATCTGAATTGTCCGGTATCTGCATGCGAATCCGTTATAACGGTTTAACGGGAAAAGTTTTATATATGCTGGCAAACGGACTTCAGATTCGTGATCAGCGTATGAAACTTGTTCATATAGCACAGTTTGAGCGAAATCTGAATTGTCCGGTATCTGCATGCGAATCCGTTATAACGGGTTAACGGGAAAAGTTTCATATGTGCCGGCGAACGGACTTCAGATTCGTGATCAGCGTGTAGAACTTGTTCATATAGCACAGTTTGAGCGAAATCTGAATTGTCCGGTATCCGCATGGGAATCCGTAATAACGGGTTAGCGGGAAAAGTTGCATATGTGCCGGCGAACGGACTTCAGATTCGTGATCAGCGTAAGAAACTTGTTCAGATAACACAGTTTGAGCAAAATCTGAATTGTCCGGTATCTGCATGCGAATCCGTTATAACGGGTTAACGGGAAAAGTTTCATATGTGCCGGCGAACGGACTTCAGATTCGTGACCAGCGTATGGAACTTGTTCATGTAGCACAGTTTGAGCGAAATCTGAATTGTCCGGTATCCGCATGGGAATCCGTAATAACGGATTAACGGGAAAAGTTTCATATGTGCCGGCGAACGGACTTCAGATTCGTGATCAGCGTATGGAACTTGTTCATATAGCACAGTTTGAGCGAAATCTGAATTGTCCGGTATCCGCATGGGAATCCGTAATAACGGGTTAACAGGAAAAGTTTTATATGTGCCGGCGAACGGACTTCAGATTCGTGATCAGCGTATGAAACTTGTTCATATAGCACAGTTTGAGCGAAATCTGAATTGTCCGGTATCTGCATGCGAATCCGTTATAACGGGTTAACGGGAAAAGTTTCATATGTGCCGGCGAACGGACTTCAGATTCGTGATCAGCGTATGAAACTTGCTCATATAGCATAGTTTGAGCGAAATCTGAATTGTCCGGTATCCGCATGGGAATCCGTAATAACGGGTTAACGGGAAAAGTTTTATATGTGCCGGCGAACGGACTTCAGATTCGTGATCAGCGTATGAAACTTGTTCATATAGCACAGTTTGAGCGAAATCTGAATTGTCCGGTATCTGCATGCGAATCCGTTATAACGGTTTAACGGGAAAAGTTTTATATGTGCCAGCGAACGGACTTCAGATTCGTGATCAGCGTATGAAACTTGCTCATATAGCATAGTTTGAGCGGAATCTGAATTGTCCGGTATCCGCATGGGAATCCGTTATAACGGGTTAACGGGAAAAGTTTCATATGTGCCGGCGAACGGACTTCAGATTCGTGATCAGCGTATGAAACTTTTTCAGATAGCACAGTTTGAGCGAAATCTGAATTGTCCGGTATCTGCATGCGAATCCGTTATAACGGGTTAACGGGAAAAGTTTCATATGTGCCGGCAAACAGACTTCAGATTCGTGATCAGCGTAAGAAACTTGTTCAGATAACACAGTTTGAGCAAAATCTGAATTGTCCGGTATCTGCATGCGAATCCGTTATAACGGGTTAACGGGAAAAGTTTCATATGTGCCGGCGAACGGACTTCAGATTCGTGACCAGCGTATGGAACTTGTTCATATAGCACAGTTTGAGCGAAATCTGAATTGTCCGGTATCCGCATGGGAATCCGTAATAACGGGTTAACGGGAAAAGTTTCATATGTGCCGGCGAACGGACTTCAGATTCGTGATCAGCGTATGGAACTTGTTCATATAGCACAGTTTGAGCGAAATCTGAATTGTCCGGTATCCGCATGGGAATCCGTAATAACGGGTTAACAGGAAAAGTTTTATATGTGCCGGCGAACGGACTTCAGATTCGTGATCAGCGTATGAAACTTGTTCATATAGCACAGTTTGAGCGAAATCTGAATTGTCCGGTATCTGCATGCGAATCCGTTATAACGGGTTAACGGGAAAAGTTTCATATGTGCCGGCGAACGGACTTCAGATTTGTGATCAGTGTATGAAACTTGTTCATATAGCACAGTTTGAGCGAAATCTGAATTGTCCGGTATCTGCATGCGAATCCGTTATAACGGTTTAACGGGAAAAGTTTTATATGTGCCGGCGAACGGACTTCAGATTCGTGATCAGCGTATGAAACTTGTTCAGATAGCATAGTTTGAGCGAAATCTGAATTGTCCGGTATCTGCATGCGAATCCGTTATAACGGTTTAACGGGAAAAGTTTTATATATGCTGGCAAACGGACTTCAGATTCGTGATCAGCGTATGAAACTTGTTCATATAGCACAGTTTGAGCGAAATCTGAATTGTCCGGTATCTGCATGCGAATCCGTTATAACGGGTTAACGGGAAAAGTTTCATATGTGCCGGCGAACGGACTTCAGATTCGTGATCAGCGTGTAGAACTTGTTCATATAGCACAGTTTGAGCGAAATCTGAATTGTCCGGTATCCGCATGGGAATCCGTAATAACGGGTTAGCGGGAAAAGTTGCATATGTGCCGGCGAACGGACTTCAGATTCGTGATCAGCGTAAGAAACTTGTTCAGATAACACAGTTTGAGCAAAATCTGAATTGTCCGGTATCTGCATGCGAATCCGTTATAACGGGTTAACGGGAAAAGTTTCATATGTGCCGGCGAACGGACTTCAGATTCGTGATCAGCGTATGAAACTTGCTCATATAGCATAGTTTGAGCGAAATCTGAATTGTCCGGTATCCGCATGGGAATCCGTAATAACGGGTTAACGGGAAAAGTTTTATATGTGCCGGCGAACGGACTTCAGATTCGTGATCAGCGTATGAAACTTGTTCATATAGCACAGTTTGAGCGAAATCTGAATTGTCCGGTATCTGCATGCGAATCCGTTATAACGGTTTAACGGGAAAAGTTTTATATGTGCCAGCGAACGGACTTCAGATTCGTGATCAGCGTATGAAACTTGCTCATATAGCATAGTTTGAGCGGAATCTGAATTGTCCGGTATCCGCATGGGAATCCGTTATAACGGGTTAACGGGAAAAGTTTCATATGTGCCGGCGAACGGACTTCAGATTCGTGATCAGCGTATGAAACTTTTTCAGATAGCACAGTTTGAGCGAAATCTGAATTGTCCGGTATCTGCATGCGAATCCGTTATAACGGGTTAACGGGAAAAGTTTCATATGTGCCGGCAAACGGACTTCAGATTCGTGATCAGCGTATGGAACTTGTTCATATAGCACAGTTTGAGCGAAATCTGAATTGTCCGGTATCCGCATGGGAATCCGTAATAACGGGTTAACGGGAAAAGTTGTATATGTGCCGGCGAACGGGCTTCAGATTCGTGATCAACGTATGAAACTTGTTCATATAGCACAGTTTGAGCGAAATCTGAATTGTCCGGTATCTGCATGCGAATCCGTTATAACGGTTTAACGAGAAAGGTGTTATATGTGCCGGCAAACGGACTTCAGATTCGTGATCAGCGTATGAAACTTGTTCATATAGCATAGTTTGAGCGAAATCTGAATTGTCCGGTATCCGCATGGGAATCCGTAATAACGGGTTAACGGGAAAAGTTCATATGTGCCGGCCAACAGATTTCAGATTCGTGATTAGCGTATGATTCTTGGTCTATTGGCTTATTTTGAGCAAGATCTGAATTGTCCGATATCTGCATTTGCCAGATGGATCATCGATCCGCATGCAAATATACGAACGTAAAAGAACACGGCATTTGTTTACATTTTATGGCGTGAACGACGTGTGGCACGGTAATACAATAATAATGACATAACCATTGACATAATAAAATACGGGTACGTCGTGTGGTGCCGGTGGTAGTGTCACTCTTCAGTCTAGGGCCTGTCTGCAGCGATTTGTGTGTGAGGTTTTTTGGGTGTGCTTACATCGGTGAAACGAATATGGTTTATCTTCATTTTCCAACCAACTTGACTGAAGAGGAAATAGTTCTGCAAAACAAATATGCAAAACTACGGAAAAAGGTGGGTACAGGTAAAAAGGTAGGACCTACCTACCTCCAACACTTTCTCATAAATAAAAATGAAAAATCTGCAGCATACTTTTACTTTCATACATCATTTTGAAGCAATATTTGCTAAATTGCCTGCAGTTTGGAAAATACAATTCTATCTATGGGGCTGTTCCAGCGCCTCAACCGGAAGAGGTCTCAACTAACGCCTCAACCCAAGCGCCTCAACTAAGCAAGGGTCTCAGCAGGATATGGAATTGCCTGGAAAGGGATTTGCTGGGGAGGAATGTTGCGTTGGGTATGAATAAGTTATGTTAATTTAATTAGTGTTAGTATCCTAAGGTTAATTTTGTGGGCTGATATCACTGGTTCATGTTAAAGGAGATGTAGCTGGCTGCTTCCAATTGGTTGTGTAGAAGAAAACAAAACGTGAGTTATATAATACTCTTCAGGCTACATTATTTCTGCTATAGGACAAAAGAGAACTCAAACAGGAAACAAAAGAAAAAGGGGACACATGTGTTGATGACACTGTTGTTTCACTGCACATAATAAATGAAAACACACACAAACATACAGTGTCGTCCAATAATGATATACAGAATCAGGTCAGTTATTGTTCTTACATTTTCACTGCACACAATATTTGCCAGATACAAGTGGCCAAGGCTATAGAACAACCAAGTAGCGATCAGCAATGACTATCGGTAGACTGTAGACCACAGTGATGTTTGCAAATTGAAAGAGGTGCAAGTGTCTAAGTAAGAGGAAGGTGTAACAGTCGGAAGACGAAAGTGCGGCCAGAAAGGCAAATTAATGCAAGTCAAGCATTTGACATACATCAAGAGGCAATCATTCGGCGGTCAACAGACTGTGAACCAAGGAATGTTAGCAATCTGGTAAACATTCCAGTGGCGCAAGTAAGGGAGAGGTGTAACGTTCAGGGGTAGACAAGAAAGTGTTGTAAGAAGAGTCATAGCAATTAATAATAGAAAACGACGAGTTATGGAATGCAAGATGTTTTTGTACAAGTTCAGAGTTTATCGAGCAGCTCACATTGTCAGAGGCAAATTAATGCAAGTCAAGCATTTGACATACATCAAGAGGCAATCATTCGGCGGTCAACAGACTGTGAACCAAGGAATGTTAGCATCAATGCTGAAATAAAGCATTGATGATGACAATATCCTTGCTTCCAAGCAAGGTCTCCCGATTCATTTGAGACCCTACATCTGCATATCAAACTCAGTCTCCGTCTGTCTACAGTGTACTTGCGACATTCGAGTAATAAATGTCTGACGTCTTGTCAACATCTGCATACATCACACATCAGTGGAGGGAGCTGATCAATGATATGTGAATGTGTCAGCACAGTATGTCTGATTCTCATTCTGCACAAAACCACCTCTTTGTGACTATCACACACACTGGTCATCCAATTCCCTGTATTAGGCTTAATCAGTTTTAGCAGAGTAGGACGGTAATCCTGCCAGAAACTGGCAAAGAGGTCATGAGCACATTTCTTAACCTGTGGCACAAATTCTCTATGGCCCAACTTGACAATCGTCACATCCAGTTTCTTGTGCGCCTTCTTGGCCCAAAAATCTGCCCTTTCATTCCCTGCGAAACCGCTATGGCCTGGGATCCACACCATACTGCATAGCCTGCCACTTTGAGTGTTTTTGTAATGCAGTTCCAGAATATCTATGAGTACCAGGTGATCCCGGCTCTGAGCCTCCAGAGCCTTGATAGCTGATTGTGAACCAGTACAGATTAGAGCTTTTGGCACACGATTCCTGTGAAGGAACTTCAGCGCCTCCCGAATTGCCACCAGTTCAGCGGTGTATACCGATAGACCATCCTGCAGTTTATACAAGAAAAAGGCACTGTTGACGGTAAAGGCACAGCCGACAGACGTGTTCTGCTTAGAACCGTCGGTATAGAAAAGCCTGTATTCGGGATATGTCACGTAAATCATGGAATAAAGACCGGATCTCAGTCTCGTTCGTATGTCTTTTTTCCTGTGTCAGAAGCTATAAGGGTTGGAACATTGTGCAACAGCCATGGTGCTATTGTCCCTTCTGTTTTGGTAACCTCCACTGGGGGAACGTATTCAAATTCGTGGAAGATGGCTCTCAGCCGATAGGACACGGGAAAAACGGAGATCCTTCGTAAATATCGTGCGGACAGATCCCTGTATGCCTCCTCGTTCGAGGTAAGGTCCATAATACTATAACACGGGTGTCGGTTGTCTCCCAGTACCTTCAGGTAGTATCTTACTAAGAGTTCCCGCCGTCTGACGCCAAGTGGTAACACGTTCATCTCAACTTGTATCGCTCTTACGGGGGAGGTCCGCAAGGCGCCAGTAGCTATTCTCAGACCCGCGTTTTGGATGGTCTCCAGGGACTCAATCCGACGATTTCCCGGTCCGTCAAAAATAAATGATGCGTATTCAAGGATGGGCCGTATAAGTGCTTTATACATTCTCAACAAAATTGTTCTATCCGCTCCATAATTCTTACCGACGACATTTTTCAGTATAGAAAGCCTTTTCTGTGCTCTTCCTTTAACGTATTCCACGTTCGAATGTAAGTTTAGCTTGGAGTCCAGTATAACACCTAGGTACTTCACTTTATCAACTAGAGCAATCGGTTCGTCGTCAAGTTTGAGGGTAGGGAACAGTCCTAGATCGACATGTTTCAGACCTCGCCGGAATAGGATGGCTTTGGATTTCGCTGAAGAAATAATGAAACCATTTTCCATTGACCATTGACCTACAGTGTTTAACGCGTTCTGGATTTTTGGGAAGAGAAGTGGAATCCGCCGTCTCTGCGCCCATATGGTACAATCATCAGCGTAAATGGCCACAGACACACTTCGAGGAATGTTATCGATCAGCGAGTCGATTGCAATGTTGAAGAGATGCGGTGAGATAACTCCGCCCTGTACAACACCATACTCCTGCCTAAATACGTTTGACAGTACACTACATCGCACTTGAAAAGTCCTGTTATGTAGGTAGCCCCTAATAAAATGCATCATATGGCCCCGAAAGCCAATATGATGCATTCGATTCATGAGTATTGCTGGAGAGACCATGTTATAGGCTGATTTGATGTCCAGAAACACCCCTAGGGTATTACTGTGGTGCAAGAATCCTTCCCCGACATGTGAGTCGATTCTCACTAGATGATCAGCTGTGGACCTGCCATATCGGAAGGCACATTGTTTTTTTTTTACAACAGTCCATATTTCTCTAAGCACCAGGTCAGCCTTTTCCCAATCATCCTCTCGAGTAACTTACACATGCATGATGTGAGTTGGATGGGCCGGTATGGTTGAACATGGTTGCAATCCTTTCCAGGTTTAAGGATAGGTACAATATACGAATGTCGCCACTTGTCAGAGAAAGTGTCGGTACTCCATATATGATTGTAGAAAGCCAGCAATTCTTGCAGTTGAGCAACGTCGATGTGCCGGAAAAATCATAATTAATAATATCTGGCCCTATGGACGTGGAACCCGATCGTGTAATCGAATCAGTTAGTTCTCGTAGTGTAAATTCTTTGTTATAATCCTCTCGGTTCTCATTTCCAAAATCGGGAAGGTTTGCTGCGAGCTCGCGCTCGCGTTCAAGGAATGCTTGGTGATAGTGAGATTTCGAGCTGAGGTCCGCAAAGAACCTCCCGAAATGATTAGCCACCTCGAGTGGCTCATCAATGATGTCGTCATTGTGTTTAAGGACAGGGAATGGTCTCGTAATTCTAGTTTTGTGAGAGAACTTGCGTAATATATTCCACAGTTTGCCCATTGGTGTTCTATGGTTGAATATCGATAGCAACTCATGCCAGGACTTTAATTGTGCGTTTCGAGGTGTAAGACGTGTCTTAGCCTTCAACTTCCTGTACTCTACCCGGAGAAACAGCGAGTGAGGATCTCTCCTCATCCTGTTTTGCGCCCTTCTCCCCTCTCTTATAGCCTCCCTACACTCATCGGTCCACCATGGGCACTGATATTTTGATTGCATATTCCGTGTAGGAATATACTCCCGAGCCTTTTCTATGATTGTCTGAGTTATTATTTCACAGTTCTCTACCCCAAGATCAACATTAAATTTGAAATCACAGTTCATTCGAAATTGAGTCCAGTCCGCTTTCGGGGTATTCCATCCAGAGAATATGGCAGGTAAGGTGGATATTGTTGATGGGGTGGGAAGTGGTCACTGAAATGTAGGTCTTTGTCTGTGTTCCATTCCAGCAGGTAGGCTATGTCGCTTGACACCAAGGTTAGGTCAATATGTGACACCTCGCCAGTGGATTCATCCAGTCTGGTGGGCTGCCCGTCATTTAGTATGTGTAGATCAAAGAGATTTATGACATCCATCCATGTGATACCCTTACGGTAACATTGTCCAGCACCCCACATATAGTGCTTGCTATTGACATCTGTACATATAATGTATGGTTCTGGTAATTGGTCAATCAGTTGACATAAATCCTGAAAAATAATATTGTCATTGGGAGGGAGGTAAGGGAGCAAAATGTAATTCTCTTGTTCAGTAGTTTAACAGAACAGGCCACTGCCTGGAAATTACCTTGTATTGGTACTCTCATGTGTGGTAAGTTATTTGACACATATATGGACACCCCACCTCTGCTGTCACCCTGTGTGGCATATTCATTATATAATGAAAAACGTGGTAAATTGAATGAGTATTTACCGTTTTCGATGAAATGTGCTTCTTGAAGACAGATGATCTGAAATGAATCATCCGTGAACATTTGCTTTGCCTCAGTCCATTTTCCAATTAATCCCCGAGCATTCCATTGCAGTACTTTTGAGGTCATGGTAGTGCTACAGTAGACCTTTGGTTGTCACACCTGAAGACACCCCTCACACTTCTGACAATAGAGCTGCGGCCTTCAGAATAAGACAAAAGAAAAAAAAACAAACAAAAACATATCAGCACTCATCTTCACCATGGCTCACATCTCTCAGCAGACCGTGCGACTCATTGTCTTCAGAGACATCAGATACGTCGCCTGGGACCACGTCTGCTGGCCCAATAGGTATTGTGTATAACACAAGTAACACTGAAACAAAGCAACATAACGATACAAGAAAACTGTTCAATATGAACTTCAGCTCTATCTTAACAACCCTAAAGGCGGCCGCACACTAGGCCATTCGGCGCGCGATATACTGCGACATTCCGCCTCAGAAAATCGCGTCGATACCGCTGAATATCGTCCTTGTTCCGGCGGATTCGGCGCTGTCTGCTCGCGAGATTCCGCCCCGCCGATCTACAGCATGTCGCAACCTGTGCCTACAGCCTGTCACAAGGTAAATTAATGATGGACATTTTTCGACGAAGATGTAAGTTTAGAACCACGAAACTTTTAGATAACAAATTTCACAGCGGCAAGAGCATGCTGTGCAAAATTTGTACCTCTGTCTTGCATATATTCGCCACTGTTGCCTGATCAATTTTGTTGTCCGCGGCTCCGCGGCGTTCAGTCGCGGAAAAAAGCTCGTTCGAATCAGCTTTTTTCCGCCGGTCCGCAGATGGCCGGCCGACGACATTCGTCCGCGATTTTTGACGTTTCGGCTGACGTGAACGCGGAAAGTCGCTAAAGATACGCGGAAAGTCGTAGCGTTATCGCGACCTCCGCGCGCCGAATGGCCTAGTGAGCGGCCGCCTTTAGGATTCAGCAGCATGTTTCCTCTGTCTGCTAGAATAATCAACATTTGTCAGGAACGAAGCTCCTTCTAGTGCGGCTCGGCATCCTTTTTTCTGTTGGAGCGACTGCCCTGGACTGTCTCGCCCCGATCTGAGGGGATGGGGTTTGGTCACACTCTGTATCCCTGGCTTTATATTTGCCTTGCTTTCCCGTTCTGCTCCCAGCCACTCCCCAGCTTGATGTGTTGGTCTGGCTCACGTCACCGCTTTTCTCTTGCTCACAGGTGCTCTGGCTGTGTTTTGGCTCTGAGGTGCCAGAACATGGAATGTCATCCATGTCTGTCTGGCTCACATGTGCATCTGTGTTGGGGCTGGGATCCACCACTACTGTGTCCATGTCATTGTCTGTCCCCTTCCGAGTTTCAGGTGCTCGGCTGTGTGCTTTGCTCAGTTTGTTTCGTTGTTTTTGCTACTGTCTGCTGTTCAATGAGTGTCTAGCAGGGATATCACCTTATCCACTTTTGGTTCCAGCTTTTCCACCCTATCACGTAGCACAGCATCCTGACTGGGCTCTCGCTTTGGGTACGTGCTACTGCAGCATACGGGCGCAACATCGGGGTCTGATGAGATGTCTCATATTCCCGTCGAGCATGGGCGTATGAGATATCCCTCTCCACTTTTATCTCACTGATCTCCCGTTCCTTTTTCCAGATTGGGCATTCTCATGCTCTACAAGAATGTCCAATCGTCCACAGTTGACACATTTAGGTTGGCACTCACCCTCATGCTTTGAACTACCACATGTCAAGCAGACTGCATCTGCTTGGCACCTCACTTCAGCATGTCCAAACCTACCACACTTGTAACAAATCAGAGGTGAACTGACAGTGAAGATTTCCAATGTAAACAGCATGGACAGTGTGTCACTAATGAGCAACAGTGCGCCAGAACTGTCATCACGTAACATTAACTTTGCTCCACCAGCCTCAACCGCTCGCCGTGCAGTGGAAATTTTACTCAAAAGGTTGAGGTTGGTGGAGGGTCAACCAATTTTAGTTACGGCACTGGAACGACCGGTGGTGAAAATGAAGCATCAGCCTAATCCGGTTGAGGGCGCTGGAACTGCCCCTATGTCTAAGCCCCATGGTTTTAAAATGACAGTGAAATAAAAATAAACACTTTTTTAAATAATTATGTCAGTATATTTTAGTCTAATTGTAATTCTTGATGCATTTTTCTTAGTAAAAAGAGGCAAAGTATGTCAGTTTCTGTATTGAATGTTATGTAATTAATGACATCACTTTGATAGTTACCTAAACTGCCTGCTGCTCTGCATACAGTTCGCATTGTACACATGTCTCATTTATCAAGAACACCCTCTTAACTACCTTATCAATTAAGGAATTTTTAAGGCCATTTGGTTGGCCTGGGGGTCCTGATTGAGATGAAGAATGTTAGGACAATTATAACCAGAGTGATTTTAGTTTGAGATGGCATTAGTAGGTAATCGTCTTGACATTGTCCTCTGCACTGCAACACAATATTAGTTAAGTGGCAATATGCTGACAAAGTAGCATGAATGATACTGAGACATGGTACCAAGCACTCAGACATGCTTCCTCTTTCTCAAAGTTCTGATTGTAAGAATACATATCTGCCTGAACATAACCATCCATTGGGGGCCTGTCTTGTCCTGAAGTCTTTCTCTGAAACAAGTTTTCTCCCCTACCCTTCTACTGCTGGCCTTTTTCAGAAACTGGAGCACCTATCATTGCATCTATCCTCTAGATACTCTATCATGCTGTGGTCCTGAACATCTTCCTCCAACCTTTACTGACTCCCACCCAAATCTTAGGCTGATAGAGCTTCCTCCTCCAACCTTACTGAGCCCCATCCCGTCACATGGGAGACATGTCTGCCACAAACCTTTACTGGCTCCAATCCCATACTCAGGTTACAGGTACATATGTCCACCTCCCCAATCTGGCTACTGGCCCCTACTCCATACCAAGGTACACAATACACATGTCTGCCTCCTCAATCTTTACTGCTCTTATAACATCCCAAGAAAGACATGTTCTCCAGTCCAACATTGACCAGCTCCCACCCCCAATGTAGATATGTTTGTCCCTTCCAACCTTTCCTGTTTCCCATTTCTGTCCCGTGGCTGTCCCTTCCAACCTTTCCTGCCTCCCATTTCTGTCCCGTGGCTGTCCCTTCCAACCTTTCCTGCCTCCCATTTCTGTCCCGTGGCTGTCCCTTCCAACCTTTCCTGCCTCCCATTTTTGTCCCGTGGCTGTCCCTTCCAACCTTTCCTGCCTCCCATTTCTGTCCTGTGGCTGACACATCACCCTTCCCTCTGCAGAAAAAGGCGCTGCAGGCGCTGAAGGCTCCACGCCAGGAGCCAGAGCCAATCCATCCCGTGAAGCGGCCCTCTGAGGCCAAGGACGCCAAGGAGTACGCCAAGAAGCTGATCCGATCCGGAGCCATTCGCTCCATTGAACGCCATGATGATATCAAGGGAAAGACCACATTCAAACGGTCAAAGGTAACGCCTGCACTCACCACCATGATAATATCAAGACCACATTCAAACGGTCAAAGGTAACGCCTGCACTCACCACCATGATAATATCAAGACCACATTCAAACGGTCAAAGGTAACGCCTGCACTCACCACCATGATGATATCAAGACCACATTCAAACGGTCAAAGGTAACGCCTGCACTCACCACCATGATGATATCAAGGGCAAGCCCACATTCAAACGGTCAAAGGTAACGCCTGCACTCACCACCATGATAATATCAAGACCACATTCAAACGGTCAGGTAACGCCTGCACTCACCACATGATAATATCAAGGGCAAGACCACATTCAAACGGTCAGGTAACGCCTGCACTCACCACCATGATAATATCAAGGGCAAGACCACATTCAAACGGTCAGGTAACGCCTGCACTCACCACATGATAATATCAAGGGCAAGACCACATTCAAACGGTCAGGTAACGCCTGCACTCACCACATGATAATATCAAGGGCAAGACCACATTCAAACGGTCAGGTAACGCCTGCACTCACCACATGATAATATCAAGGGCAAGACCACATTCAAACGGTCAGGTAACGCCTGCACTCACCACCATGATAATATCAAGGGCAAGACCACATTCAAACGGTCAGGTAACGCCTGCACTCACCACCATGATAATATCAAGGGCAAGACCACATTCAAACGGTCAGGAACGCCTGCACTCACTGCCACGGCCTGGATAGGACTGAGTATTAAGTGAGTGAAATTTAGTTGTGTTTTCATACATGCATAATGAGATTGGTTATGTGTATGCAATTGCATATGGTTCCCATGTTGTTCTATATTATTATTTTCGCGTAGTGTCGCTGCAACCAGAGTGTTTATTTCACACTTTTGTTATTGTTTATCTCCCACGTATAGACGTGTTGCCCATGCAAGTGGGTCACTGTATATCAGTTGTGCCTGGTGCCTGGCGTTAGATGTCTGACCATGTCACCTCGTGGCAGGGCCTGGAGAGTAAGCTGTCGTGCTCGGACCGGGCTCTGGGCGGCTATCAGCCGTTCTTTGACCGTGTCGGACCGTGTCTGACCGTGTCTGACCGTGTCTGATCGTGTCTGTCCGTGTCTGACCGTGTCTGACCGTGTCTGACCGTGTCTGACCGTGTCTGACCGTGTCTGACCGTGTCTGACCGTGTCTGACCGTGTCTGACCGTGTCTGACCGTGTCTGACCGTGTCTGACCGTGTCTGACCGTGTCTGACCGTGTCTGACTGTGTCTGACCGTGTCTGACCGTGTCTGACCGTGTCTGACCGTGTCTGACCGTGTCTGACCGTGTCTGACCGTGTCTGACCGTGTCTGACCGTGTCTGTCAGGGTCTGGAGAGGAAACTGTCGGGCTCGGACCGGGCTCTGAGCGGCTATCAGCCGTTTTCCGCCAGCCACCCGGAGGAGGAACTGCCGCCGGCGCCGCCCACCGAGCGAGACAAGGAGTTCAGGCCCGGCAACAAAGGCAAAGTAAGGAGACTACGATGGTGGCGGAAGCAGGAGGGCTACTGCCAATCCTGCTCCCTCTCCCACCGGTGAGGGGAGTGACAAGATGCACATTATTCTATTCTGGATCTGGTGTAGTTCGCTCACACAGTCTCCCAGTAGTGTTTTAGCTCCCTTGCCATCCTATGGTGTACTCTATATGTGAAATAACGTACCGGCTACCTCACTTGACGTTTTCCATATTTAAGTTCGTGTTCCTTTATGATTCGTTTGTAATAGTGTCGTATGGTATGTGATAATGCTTACCTCCGTACCTTACCAATTCATGTAATTTAGAGGCTTGTTTAGCCTGTAGGACCAGACCTTTACAACTTAGAGAGCTTTGGCAAGGATTTGTTCATCGCAGACAGATACGCATTTAGCGTTTCTCCAAGGTGCTGGTTACACTGTCTTCACCTCTTCCTTCCTCCGCTCCAGATTGCCATGGACATGTTCTGACCTGTTTCGCCCTCCATCACAGGCGTTGTACGACAGTTTCATCTCTGCCCGTGACAAGGAGGAACGCTCTGCATCGCGGGACGTGACCTCGGACAAACCGCGACAGGGCAACACCGTTTTCGTCCGCGGCTACGGCGTCAACGAGCAGCTGCTGCGGCGCGCCTTCAAGAAGTTCGGCACCATCGTCAACATCAGCATGGAGATAGAGAAGCAGTAGGTTGACGGCGGTGTTCGAATAGGTAGTCAGATGGTATTGCCGTGTTATGTAGGCAGTTGCGTTGCTTTGTTGTTAGTAATTTTGTCATTTCCAACTTCCTTGAGTTTTTTTAACAGCCTAGCTTACCGATCTCGCGATGCTCTCGCTTCATATCGTTTCAATTCGTGAAACTGCTGTTTTAGTTACGGGGATAATCCCTTGTTTAACGCTGTTGCCGAGTGTGCACCGCCGCACTTTGGTGACCAAGCTCAATCAGCCTCCTGTTCGCTAACGCCATCTGTGGTCTGTTTCCGACAGCTGCGGTTTCATGACGTTCGACAAGATGGAGGCAGCGGAGCGGTCCATCGCTACGATGAGCGGTGTCTCCGAGGAGGGAGTGCAGCTGCAGGTGTCGTACGCGCGCCGACAGCCCAAGATCGAGCCTATCAATGACGCGTCCACCTCCACCGCTTGGAGCACCATCGGTGAGCTAAATACAGCGATTCTGATTTACCTTCTCCGCCACCTAGGAACATGTGACTAAGTGTCCCCGTATCCCAATGAGTCTTCGACACCTTACGTTAACACCAGCGAACTGCTGATACAAAGTCGTGGGATTCCCAGGTAAAAGGAATGAAACGTTCACGTAACTGAGCAAACTAGGAGCGTGGAGGGCTCTGTTAGGCATGATAAGCTACTACACAAGTATATGGCAATTAGTCACAGCTGAAGACAGCAGGTCACTGCTCAATTCTACGACTCTAACTTTGTTTTTACATGGAAGAGGCAAATTAACATGTTAGTTAGTTCACGTGCATTTTGCTTTTCTTGTCTTGCGTACCGTTCCGTTCCCGTTTCACTCCAGTCTTGTTTCCGTTCTGTTCCCGTCCCGATCCCGTTCTGTTCCCGTCCCGATCTCATGCTGTTCCCTTCCTGATCCCGTTCTGTTCCCTTCCCGATCCCGTTCTGTTCCCTTCCCGATCCCGTTCTGTTCCCTTCCCGATCCCGTTCTGTTCCCGTCCCGATCTCTTTCTGTTCCCTTCCCGATCCCGTTCTGTTCCCGTCCCGATCTCGTTCTGTTCCCTTCCCGATCCCGTTCTGTTCCCTTCCCAATCCCGTCCTGTTCCCGTCCCGATCTCTTTCTGTTCCCTTCCCGATCCCGTTCTGTTCCCGTCCCGATCTCGTTCTGTTCCCTTCCCGATCCCGTTCTGTTCCCTTCCCGATCCCGTTCTGTTCCCTTCCCGATCCCGTTCTGTTCCCTTCCCGATCCCGTTCTGTTCCCTTCCCGATCCCGTTCTGTTCCCTTCCCGATCCCGTGCTGTTCCTGTTTGTCCCGTCCTATTCTCATTCATTATCTTCAAATGTCACCGCGAGCAGTTCAGCTTTCATATCACTTCTCTTTGTCCCTTCCCGATCCCGTTCTGTTCCCTTCCCGATCCCGTTCTGTTCCCTTCCCGATCCCGTTCTGTTCCCTTCCCGATCCCGTTCTGTTCCCTTCCCGATCCCGTGCTGTTCCTGTTTGTCCCGTCCTATTCTCATTCATTATCTTCAAATGTCACCGCGAGCAGTTCAGCTTTCATATCACTTCTCTTTGTCCCTTCCCGATCCCGTTCTGTTCCCTTCCCGATCCCGTTCTGTTCCCTTCCCGATCCCGTTCTGTTCCCTTCCCGATCCCGTGCTGTTCCTGTTTGTCCCGTCCTATTCTCATTCATTATCTTCAAATGTCACCGCGAGCAGTTCAGCTTTCATATCACTTCTCTTTGTTTATCATCCGGCTATGAGTTGCCACATGTAGCTCCATCCTACCGGGCGATGGTGTAGTCCCCTCTTTTCCAGCTCTGTTCCCATAATGTTTTCTGAGATGCTTCTCCTATGTTACTTTACTAGTTAGTTCGCAAGTTCAGTAGCCGCTTGCAGTTCGACATTGCATCTGAAAAGTTCATCCTCAAACCAGCACTACTTAATGCTGTGACAGTGTTGCCAGAATCGTCATGGTTGTATGAGATGCCCAATCCATCAGATGATCAGGCCCAGCCGATTGGCCGCGTCATTGTGAGCGTGACCGCCAATTGGCCGCGTCATTGTGAACGTGACCGCCAATTGGGCGCGTCATTGTGAGCGTGACCGCCGATTGGCCGCGTCATTGTGAGCGTGACCGCCAATTGGGCGCGTCATTGTGAGCGTGACCGCCGATTGGCCGCGTCATTGTGAGCGTGACCGCCAATTGGCCGCGTCATTGTGAACGTGACTGCCAATTGGCCGCGCCATTGTGAGCGTGACCGCCAATTGGCCGCGTCATTGTGAACGTGACCGCCAATTGGGCGCGTCATTGTGAGCGTGACCGCCAATTGGCCGCGTCATTGTGAGCGTGACCGCCAATTGGCCGCGTCATTGTGAGCGTGACCGCCGATTGGCCGCGTCATTGTGAGCGTGACCGCCAATTGGCCGCGTCATTGTGAGCGTGACCGCCGATTGGGCCTGACTAAGTGACAGGTCTGCCATTGTCAATACAAACAACAGGTATGACACCACCGGGCTGTTTGTGAACTGACATGCTTTATTCTTAACACGCGCACTGGGAGGGGGGGGGGGGGGGGGGGGGGGGGACGGACAGGGAGACAGGGGGACGGGACGGAGACGGACAGGGACAATCCCCCCAAGATTTATCGAGGATAGCGGAAAAACGGCTGCGTGCACCGCCGCCGTTTTTGGCATACCTGTTCGAAGATCAATTACCGACATTGTGTAAAATTATTGACATCAAGTCATCTCAGGTCAGGTCACCAGGCCAGGTCACGTGACTCGACCTCCATACAAGTTTGCCGTGATACCACAGCTACAGTTCCTGGCCGACTGGTTTCAAACTTACAGGATTTCATAAGGTCATAGGTCCTAAAATTCCTGTATCTCGGATTTGGGTATATCGGTGACCTTAGGTCGGGTCAATTTCGTGACCTCCACCGCATTATAAGTCAATGGGGAAATATACGAATGCTTCCTATTCAGAGAATATGCATTGCATCAGGCCAATTCTTTCAGAATCATGTTATTTTAGCTCATTCTTGATGATCCAGGTGCAATTGTTGTTCAGTGACCTCTGCAAGGTCAGATGAGGTCATCTAATGTCACCAGCACTTTCGTTGCCAATAACTCTTGAGAGAATGAAGATAGAGACGTGCGAATGACACCAATGTGTTTGTCTCATCGAGTCGCGTCGCCCCATATGCAACATGACCTACCTGGCTCACCACATGACCTTTACCTGAAGTCAAATTTTGAAGTTGGTCTAACCAGGTCACCATTAATATGTTTCGACGTGCCTTGACGAGACCAACGCGATGGTGTCAACATTATGGCCTTATCATAATTCGGTAAAAAGATATTTGTGAAAAACTGTTTTGCCCAACAATAGCCTTTTTGACCTTTGATGACCTCTGGAGCCTAAACTATTGACCTGGGCTCAAATTTGAGGACACCAATTGGGATTTAATTTTTGCAAGAGCTTTCAATTGTTTCCGTTTGTTCCTAGCTATCATACATAGTTCCCGAGATATTTGAGGGTGTTCGAAACGAAGTCCTAAAACTGGAAAATCTTACCTCTGGTGACCTCAATATTGACCCGAGCCAAAAAAATGACTGAAATAGGTTCAAAATAATTTTTGACTAGCTTTCTAACGGTATTTTCGGTTTTTGTCTACGTCCCATAGGAGCCGAGTTCGAGGGGGGGGGGGGAAGGAATCCGCCCGTCCCCCTTCCAGTGCGTGTAGTTCTCAGAGGCCTTCCAGGGCGCGTGTTAAGAGCTTTACGCGGAGCTTATAATATGCCGGCTATGATCAAGACTCTTGACGCCGATAGCGAACATTTCTGAGCGGTCCTGCTGACTGAATGACTGACAGAATACACATGATGCACATATGTATTTAATGGTGTAGTGTAGTACTTCAATGCAAGGTGTTCTATGTGAACCAAGATATGCTGAGGGTTTCCATCAACTATCCATATTAGGGTGTGTCACCTGGCTATGACAGTGCATGATGCCCATACGATTGTATCGTACAAAGGCGCCACTAGCGCCACCATAGGAGATATTTCGAACTATAATATTCCACGTATCTTCTACGGCTATTTATAGATATTTGAGCTGTTAAAGGGAAATAATGACCTTTTTCCACAAAAATGGAGTTAGCACTTGAAATCGCCAGACGAGACCAAAATATATTGTAAATTCATCACATTTTGCATGCAAACTTTCCTACCGAAAGATATTTCAAGTTAAAGTTGATAAGCGTTCCACACTTTTAACGACCGGTACTTGCAAGTACTTTTGGTCCTCATCAAATTGCGGGCTTTTCCCGTATTGTTTTTTACGCAATGGAGTGGAAAATATATTGTGCGTTCTGCTTGTTGTGATTATATGCCCGGCGATCTTCTAAAACTAACAGCGATTGGAAAAAGTGGCAATAAAATCGGAAGCTCATCGATGCACATCAACGGCGGCATAGTTAGTGGTTGCGACCCTCAATTTGTGAAAATAAATTCATTTGTTTTCAACATTAGGAGTATTGTATAATTTGTCTGTGGCTGTATATAACACTATGCTTTATATTATCATGAAAAATAATAATTTTTCCCCCAAAAAACTAACAAACAATAACACAAAACTGGCAATTAAATCGGAAGCTCATCGATGCACATCGACGGCGACCTATTTAGCGTCGGCGATTTGTTTACAAAGCATTGTCATGCTTCTCGGCGCACTTAACCATTGTGGCGAGTTGTTGCTAGTAGCGTTTTCGTTCTCCATGGCAACCAGGCGTGAGCCAATGAAAAGCCAGAACGTATTCCCTTTCTGGGTTTTGATTGGCTGACGCCTGGTTGCCATGGAGAACGAAAGCGCTACTAGCGTGTGTCCGAGCAGCGCTCAGTTTGATCGGAAATGTCACAGAGCCTCCAAAAATGCCGCAATCGATGTAAACAATGGTAGGGAAGGGCGAATTTGTCAATGACCTTCATGACGTACACAAGGTACTTGTTTTGTATTTTTCCCAAACTTACAACTTCGAATTTGGGAATAATTTTATTTAATTCTTAAATTTAAATAAAATAATTTTAAAACCATAGCGGTAGCCTAAGAAATTGTTGCTAACAAAATCAAAAGGTCATTATTTCCCTTTAAAGGGAATGTTTCACATTTGTATTGGTTTTAAACTGAGATAGCCATTATCTTTGGCCGTTATTGAAATGTATAAATTATTAAGGTCATTTTCCCCAAAACTTATCCGTTTTTAAGCAATTGAATTTCGAATTTGCAAAATGGCGTCTATGGTAGTGCCGCCGCTGATTGGCTGACAGCCACTTCAAGATTGTTGGTCCTGGAAGTCAGACGACCTGTATTTCTCGAACCTCGGCTGTATTACCGAGTACGATGTAAGCAACGGCCAACGCCATAGGTTGTGGTCCAAGTTGAAGTTTTTCGCGTTGTTTGAAGTCTCAGAACTATGGATTGATTGTATTTTAAACAAATATTGAGCTATCGTAATGCCTCTCATTCGTCTGTGTTCTGTGCGGGAGAAGACACAGTTCCACAATGTTTGTATTTAAGTCGCCAAAATTGTCTGAAACGGTTGTGCCATATATTTGGCAGCGTAGAGGTTTACTCTCTATAGCTCAATAATGACGTCATCGTCCCAAATAAAAAAAACTTAATTTGTATAAAGTTAAGTGACTTTTCGAGAGAGAAAATATCACCATCGTTTTCAGCAGCACTTACTTCATATTTTCGACTACAACCAGCGTATATTTGACAACTTGCAGAAAGGTGAAACATTCCCTTTAAGCGCGAGGCTTAATGACGTTTTACTAAATATATCGAACTGCTAAAACCGCTAAATCTGCTAAATCTGCAAGTGCTGCATGGAAATTGTTAGACAAAATGTATTTACAACTCGTTCAGACAGTTTTAAATGGCCATAAAGCATACGGGGAATAAAGTATAGTTCCAAGTTCGTCCCGAATGGCGCCCCATGTTAGGAGCTAAGCCAAACTTTTCTCGCTCCGAGCAGGATGGGGGTTTAAAGAAGAGGAAATGAACGGTGGCGTATTGTTTCCACATGTACAGGCAACAGGGTATGCTAAAATGACATGTGCACCAGGCTCCCTAAAACAGTTCACAAAATGACACACCTACCATCCATCCATCATTCGCTTTGTATTTAAGCTCGTAATTATTTTTACGCCGCCTCTGAATGAATTCCAACACCTGTTTAACACGCGCCCTGGAGGGGGGGGGGGGGGGGGGGGGGGGGGGGGGGGGGGGGCGGGGGCGGGGCGAAATCCGCCCACCCCTCCGGTTTTTCGAGGATAGCGCAAAAACGACGGCGCGCAGCGCCGCCGTTTTTTGTATACCTGTTTAGAAATGAACTTCCCGCATTATGTAAAATTATTGGCCTCAGGTCATCTCAGGTCAGGTCACCAGACCAGGTCACGTGATGACCTCAACTCCAAAACGTTTGCAGTAGTACCACAGCCACAGTTTTACGCTGATCGGTTTCAATCTTGCAGGACTTCATAAGGTCATAGATACCAACAATTTGTTGATCTTGGATTTCTAATATCGGTGACCTAAGGTCAGGTCAATTTTGTGACCGCCAACACGGTTTTATCAATAACTATCGACATAATGAAGATAGAGAAGAGAAAACGGTACCAATATGTTTGTCTCGTCGAGACACGTCTCCCAATATGCAACATGACCAACTTGGGTCACCACGTGACCTTGACCTGAGGTCAGATTTCTCAGTTGACCTAACCCGGTCACCATGAATATGATTCGAAGCGCCTTGACAAGACACACGCGATGGCGTAAACATTATTGCTCTATCTTTATTAGGTAAAAGGTTATTTGGGGAAAACAGTTTTTAAAACAAAATCACCTTTTTGACATTCGATGACCTCTGGAGCCTAAACTATTGACCTGAGCTCAAATCTGAGGACACTTATGTCGATTGCATTTTTCAATGACTTTCGATTGCTTTTTTCCGTTTGCTGCTAACTATCATAGTTCCCGAGATATTTGGGGTGTTCGAACCGAAGTCTTGAAAACTTGAAAATCTGATCCTTGATGACCTCTGGTGACCTCAATATTGACCTGAGAAAAAAATGAACGAAATACTTTCGAAAGAGCTTGTCTCGAGCTATCTAACGTCGTTTCCCGCTTGTCGATACGTTGCGTGATTTTCGAGATCATAGGGGGGGGGGGCGAAATCCGCCCCCCCCCCTCCAGGGCGTGTAATTATCAGAGGCCCTCCAGGGCGCGTGTTAAACATGCGCTTATGCACGAGCTGCATTCCTGTGCTCAGCTCAGTGGGGCGCGGTGACGAATGACCTGTCGCCTTCTGGTGCTGACGCGTCACCGGACGGGAAATACACTGCTCAGCTCAGTGGGGCGCGGTGACGAATGACCTGTCGCCTGTCGGCCACCGGCCGGTCACGTGACACGGCGCTGTTGTGGCCTGTTGACGAGCCGGTAGTAGGTCCAACGACGGGCGGTGACACAGTGTCGGTCGCCGTCGATTCCAGCCGATCTGTGTCGGTTCGCGTGGGCGTTTCTGTTTTCCGGGTGTCGGAACAGTAGCCTGGGTTTGGACAGAGACAGACAGACAGACAGACAGACAGACAGACAGACAGACAGACAGACAGACAGACAGACAGACAGACAGACAGACAGACAGACAGACAGACAGACAGACAGACAGACAGACAGACAGACAGACAGACAGACAGACAGACAGACAGACAGACAGACAGACAGACAGACAGACAGACAGACAGACAGACAGACAGACAGACAGACAGACAGACAGACAGACAGACAGACAGACAGACAGACAGACAGACAGACAGACAGACAGACAGACAGACAGACAGACAGACAGACAGACAGACAGACAGACAGACAGACAGACAGACAGACAGACAGACAGACAGACAGACAGACAGACAGACAGACAGACAGACAGACAGACAGACAGACAGACAGACAGACAGACAGACAGACAGACAGACAGACAGACAGACAGACAGACAGACAGACAGACAGAGACGGACGGACGGACGGACGGACGGACGGACGGACGGACGGACGGACGGACGGACGGACGGACGGACGGACGGACGGACGGACGGACGGACGGACGGACGGACGGACGGACTGGACGGACAGACGGACAGACGGACAGACGGACAGACGGACAGACGGACAGACGGACAGACGGACAGACGGACAGACGGACAGACGGACAGACGGACAGACGGACAGACGGACAGACGGACAGACGGACAGACGGACAGACGGACAGACGGACAGACGGACAGACGGACAGACGGACAGACGGACAGACGGACAGACGGACAGACGGACAGACGGACAGACGGACAGACGGACAGACGGACAGACGGACAGACGACAGACGGACAGACGGACAGACGGACAGACGGACAGACGGACAGACGGACAGCGACAGACGGACAGACGGACAGACGGACAGACGGACAGACGGACAGACGGACAGACGGACAGACGGACAGACGGACAGACGGACAGACGGACAGACGGACAGACGGACAGACGGACAGACGGACAGACGGACAGACGGACAGACGGACAGACGGACAGACGGACAGACGGACAGACGGACAGACGGACAGACGGACGGACGGACGGACGGACGGACGGACGGACGGACGGACGGACGGACGGACGGACGGACGGACGGACGGACGGACGGACGGACGGACGGACGGACGGACGGACGGACGGACGGACGGACGGACGGACGGACGGACGGACGGACGGACGGACGGACGGACGGACGGACGGACGGACGGACGGACGGACGGACGGACGGACGGACGGACGGACGGACGGACGGACGGACGGACGGACAGACGGACAGACAGGCGGTGGGAGTGTACTCAGTACACTGTGTAGAGAGACTTTGGCCGTACATGCAGTGGTGTTGTACGGAGTCCATGTGTCGACGTCTGTTTAATTGTCCATTCCGCGGCCTTCTTCATGCACTAATGACACGTATCACCTCTGTAGGAATAAGACAACATGTAGCGGTGCACGGCCCGTCTGTGCTAAGAACTTGTAGCTGTGCGTTAACCATGCGTGTGCTGTACGTAATACTCCACCCTGTTATGGGCGCCATATAGCCTTGTATCTGCGGTGCCCTTAAACTCAATCATCATCATCATCATCATCATCATCATCATCATCATCATCATCATCATCATCATCATCATCATCATCATCATCATCACCACCATCACCACCCTGTTCCTCTTTCAGCGGCGAGCCACTCTCAGAAGGGTCTGCACAACAAAGACGAGCGAGATGTCGTCACCTACGACGACGAGTTCTTCTGAGCGGCTCGCAGACGGGTTTTGGCATCCTCGGCGTGGCGCGGAGGCTGATTGTATCTTCTCGTGGTGACTGGCGCGGGCCATAAGACGTGTCCTCGTCAGTGTGCTGCTGCCGCCGCCCGTCTGCCGGCCCGATGGTGCTGATCTGGGGAGGTGAGGTAGATGGACTCTGCTGCTGACATCTGGTTACTTCCCCTGACCTGCCATGCCGTGCTGACCGCTGCTGGCCGCGGCTGATCTCAGCAGCTGACACAGAGGTCGCTGCCGGTGTCAGTCCTTCCGTTGCTGACTGTCGATCAAGGGTCTAGAACGGTGTCGTCTTATCCGTGGCCGGCGTCGGGGCCCGGGACAGTCTCCCTGTGGACTCTGAAGGCCGCGGGTCGGCCACTGAGACACAACCGATTTCACCATCAGCAGGATACGATCAAAATCACCAGAAACCACCTGATGCAATGGGATATCAGGTGCAATCAGACGGATATCGGCCGGTTATAGGTACCCGACTGCGGCCTCGCGCTCTGCAATCCCGCCGCCCTGGTAGCACTGCAGACACACAGGGGTCGTGTACTCCCCCGGGAGTTCGGACCAAGTCGGGACGCTGTCTGTCTGTCTGGAATGTCGGGAGGATAGCGCAGCGCGGTGCAGCGGACGGCGGCAGTGGAGCCAGGGATCAGATCGGAGTGTGGTGGCGATGTTTTGCGAACCGGTTGCAGCTGTTAAGCAAACGTGTTCTGTAGTGGAATTGGAATGTGTGTGTTTGAGAAGTTAGTTGCCTTCTGTACTTCACATAAATTGTTGGAGTAAAATTATCGTTCAAACTGTTTTCTCCAAATGTCAAAGCATGAATTTGTATTGCGCGAGCCATGCAGATAAGTTCAAACATCGCCTCTGCATCCACATGACGATGTTATAAACATGTGCAGCGTTACTGTTCTGTTTGTTGTATACGAAATACTGTGTGTGAGACTAATTCAAATGTTTTTGTTTTCATATGTCGTCCAAATGACTGGTGTAGTATTTGTGTAACTGTAATATACACACCAGTGAGACGCTGTAATCGGCGAAGGACGAGCGAGCCCGTATAAATCCTATCAGTGTTGTCCAGTCAGTGTTGTGGTCTCAAACCACACACCACACTTCAGCTCTAATCGGTCCAGCTGTTTCTCAGCTATAGCAGGATAACGTTTTCTGACACCCCTGACGCGGCACATGCCACGCGCCATGCTGACCCCTCACGTGGGACGAAACATGTCAATAACATATTGATTGAATGTGGCGTGAAATTATCAGATGGCGAAGACCGCTTGTCAATCGGGTGCGGGATTCCAAAGATATAAGCTCCTCAAAAGCGTTATGGTCGGTCGGGTCTGGTCGGCCGCTTATATCTGTTACAAATCCCATATTCAGTGAGGACTCGCGAGCGCTTCGCGCTCGCTCGTAATCATACAGGAGTACGCATTGACTCTCGTACTTTCTTCGACGCAACCTTGCCGCCTGCGCCGTTTTTGTGCCCTGACCATAGTCGAATCCCATGTCATGGGTTTCAACAGTCTTTAGCGTTTGAAGAAGAAAGTCAAGCTAGTACGATAGCTATATTTATGTTAATAAAAATCATTCCCGTTCACAATCGAATGACTGAACTAGAGTTCGGCGAACTGGGAATCTCACATAGTTATGATAATTAATTATAAAAAATCATACTTTATTTATTTATTTCACTTGTGAGGCATATCCGCTGCATGCAACGGCTATTATATGACCGAGTCGAAACACGCTACAATAATTGGGCTTGGGTGACGCAACACTCATACATCATGTACACATCACAGAGCGTATTTAAACGTAGAAAAACGCATGATACACAGCCTCAGTACGGATGAACATGAACTTCGCGTACAATGCGCTATATTGCTTCAATGCCATAGATCGGGACGGAATGGAAAAGAAAGCGGAGTACTGATGTGGAATGTAAATGGAATGGAACGGGACACGCTTATTTATGCTGGTTTTGGAATGGCACGGAACGGGACTAGCTTTTCAGACCTCCGCATATAAATGAGTAGTATACTTCGCTAGTCTCCATGGGTAAGACGCTGCTGTCACCGACGCAAAACTGTATTGTTGCTTCACAACACGGTCACACCAGACACCCGCTCGCACGTCCACACCGCGGTCCGTTCCTCAGTCCTCTCACGGTAAATATAATACTAGGTAGCGCCGAGTGCCGCGGCCGTCAACACAGGCCTATGTGTACCACATTTTTTCGGCTGATTTTTGCAAGCTAAAAGAAGTAGATTATGGATATCAATGCAAATTAACTATTTCCTTAGTTTTGTAGATTCATATACAAAAAAGAATAAAGACATTGGGATATGAATCCTATTTAGATATATATAAATTCAGCGTGGTGGCTCTTCCAAATAACTGCGTTATGAAAAATAGGATGTTTTGGATAGAACTTTGAAGACATCTGAAATTAAAATGAATACTTTGACTAAAAACGCTCATAAGTCACCAACATAACAGTGATAAGAACAATAAATCGGCTTTCTAAAAACAACTTTTATAGCTTCCACAATTGATATTTCAAAAACGATGCCACCCCTCGGTTTTTCTGGAATAACACGCGTAGTTTCCAACCGATTTCGATGCAACTTTCAGTACTCTACTTTTGAAAAAAATTCCCACATACTCGGATTTTTTTTCATTTATAACCCACATGACCCGTGACCTATGACCTGTTTCTCAAGGTCATGTCAGGCGCAACTGGCGTCCCGCAGTATCGATGCTGGTAACTTCTGCAGTTTTCGAGTGTTTGTTGTTCAGTAGCATATGCACAGGTGTTTCCAGGTGACAGTTGTGGTTTCCACTGAGATTGTGACCTCGATTGACCTTTTCAGAGGTCAACTGAGGTCATTGACCTCCGATGACCTCCGATGACTTTTTTGGGCTTCTGGCGGTTTCTAGGACATTTGTGACGCTGATTTCAAATTTGGGATCCATTTTACATAAACATATGTTCCACTGGGGTCATGCGCTTCCACAGGTCAACCGAGGTCCTCAGATGACCTGAAATGACCTTTTTGGAATTTTGTAGTTTCTAGGACATTTTGGGACGCTGATTACGAATTTGGCACCCATTAGGCATTATGATATGCTCATTCACGATTCTAGCTCGATAAAATTCAATTTATACGCATTTTCAATTTTGATGACATTTGGGTCATTGACATGACCTCAGATGTCACCTAATGATCCAAGACATTAAAATATAGTATCAGCGGCTTCCTCTCGTCACAAACAACACGCTCGTCCTTGAATCGAAGCTCTAGCTCAATTAGGGGCGACACGCTAAGGGGGGGGGGGGGGGGGGGTTCGTACCAACCAACCCCCCTACCCGAACACGTAGTGATTTTGCCCTACCCGGGCGAGGGCTAAACAAACTGCCGGCCTAAGGGAGGTATTTATTTTACCATATGCCGTTTATGTACTGTATTATTTTACAGATTGGATTGATTGAACTTTAAAGTGTTTAATTATCGTACGCATTAGGTACGCACTGTGACATTCGTGTAAACCTTTTCTCTGCATTCGGGTTTCCGAATGTCCAATAATCAAGACCTCCAGGAAAAGAGAAACGATAAGAGAGAAGAAGAAAGCTAATATAATCCAGTCGCGATTCAGATACATACTGTGAACAAAAATAATGGAGCAACGGATCGAACTACTTCAAGAACACTGCAAAGAACAGAACAGTGTCAATCTTCTGGAGTGGTGCAAAACGGAATTCACCTTACTCGTGTGCCCTTCTATCGATTGAAGCAGGGAAGGGTAATAGCGGGCACTATGAAGCGATCACCTTTCATTGTATGCTTTCAGTCACCAACCACTTCCAGAAGAATCACAAACTGTGCCCATAGTCAACTCAGTAGACAAGTATGATTACGCAGTGCTATGATTATTGTCTGCAAACGATTTCGTTTTGCCGTAAGTTATTGGCGTCAGGTATCCAAATAATATACGCATCAATATATATGTGTGTTGTATTTAATACAATAAATAGTTGCGTGTGACAGCACAACAATGTTTTAAGGTGATTCACAGGGTTTATTCGACAAATCCAATAATCATAAATATAGTAAATATGTATGTGATTTTGGCACTTCCGCTCAGAATATTCTGTTAAATAATTGTCTGGGAAACTCAAAATGCCCCGGGCCAAATCGTTTTCCAGATACCTTTAACACTAGCCGCAGCGGTCCGAAAGCATTTCCCAAAAGCACGTGCTAATGTTGAAAGGATATCTCGACATATGGTAAGACAATTATAAGAACTTTGCTATGCCATCAAGAGGTTTCAATACAATGTGTAACAAATGTGTTAAAATTCACTTCAAGTTAGACGATTACTTATTTAACTGTGCTGACACTCATAGCGGTGTTTTGAGAGCAAGAAGCATAGATTGATCTGGAGCATAGACCAATCAACGACGGGAAAAGTTGGAAAAGTTGTTGCTGATTGGTCGACGCATCTGATAACACTGCACACGTTTCCTAGAGAACATCGCCAGTGATCATCACTTCTCGAGTCCTCACTATGCTTTGCAGTGTTTTTATACAGGGTACGTATATACTGGTCAGAGGTGGATCCATGGGGGGGGGGGGCAACGAGCCATGCCCCCCCCCCCCCAAGACCGTTCAAGGGAGTAGGAGGCAAACTATGTTTTGCCCCCCCCCCCCCCAAGCAGGGGAGAAAAGTTAACAATTTATCGTACAAATTGCCTTTGCAGCAGCCAAAATCCAGCTATGCACAGCAAAAAACTGGAAAATTTCGCACCGCTTCGCGACATGACAAGTTTCCGATTGTGTATACAAATTTGGAAAATGGGAAAATGACTCATTATAAGTGTCTGGCAGAGGCTCTCCTTTGCGGTAATTGCTGGCCCCAGGAACCACTCCCTTCACAAAATATTAACTTTCAAGCGGGCTACATGTTTAGGCTAATCTGCCGAGTTCCGAAAAAAAGGCGACGCGAACGCAAAGACGCGGACATCGGTACCCGGAAGCTGCTCCAGCGGTGCCCAACTTGCTGGACCGAAGAGCTCATAGTGGGGACCAGGCCAGGACCATCTCCCCAAGCCGCCTCCCTCTGGCTCCTCCAGATCCACAGGGACCATTTATGCGCGGAAAATTGTCGTTCTGCCTCTTGCTGATTGCAGTGGCGCACGCAGGGGGGGGGGGGGGGCGGTCAAAGGGGTCAGCTGACCCCCCCGAAATTTCTAAGGGGCC
>JAXIVJ010006135.1:0-32500 GCA_036785665.1 Chirona hameri
AACGGTTATAATTATTTATGAAGCTCTGCAATTTTTTATCTGAAGTGACAAACTAGCAGATAATTTGATGCGCTTCTATAACGGAAGAGTGGTTTGCCTAGTCATGGCGATGTGAAGCATAACCACGCCCTGTAGTAAATCAGACTGCAGGCCAATTTATCAATAAATCAGGCCAGTTTATTGCCTATTTCCGCCGTGACTGCGGGGACCGATAGTGGAATTTC
The DNA here is from genome assembly GCA_036785665.1 of Chirona hameri. Taxonomy (NCBI): domain Eukaryota; kingdom Metazoa; phylum Arthropoda; class Thecostraca; order Balanomorpha; family Balanidae; genus Chirona; species Chirona hameri. The sequence goes on from JAXIVJ010006135.1 coordinate 225, forward strand.
CGCCATTTCCGGCTGTGTGTCTGAATTCTGTTTGCGACATTCCGGCTGTGGCGATCGGCACAACACCGTCCCCTGTGCCTTCCCAGTGGCATGCTCAGACCCTGTTTGTCATCGGTGCCCCCAGAATCCAGCGCCCAGCACCACTCATAACTGGCGCTATCAATTTTAAGTGCGGGGCATAGAATTGTATGGCCCATAACGCTCAGGAGCCGTTGCGATCCATCCCGGGACATTATTAACTGTGTCGTGGCATGCTGAAAAGCTGGAGACATCAAATCGATGCTGAGATGATGACACGTCGGACGCCTCAGGGTTTTGTCGCATTTCCGTGTGATGACGAGGCTGTGGAAAAGATAAAACACCCGCGTTTTTTGTTCTCGGACGCGTCGGGATAATGCCACAGCCGGGATAATGCCGGGATAAACGATATATCATTCCCGTCAATTGATGTATAGGGCGGATTCAATAATGCGCTGCCACCACCCAGACATTGATTAGCGATAATGCTGGCCTGCTTATGAAGTGGTGCCTAGAACTGTCGGCAGGTGTCTCGCTTACTGCCATATGCTCGTAGGATCTTACTCAGTTGAGGGGATTTAGCCCCCTCCCCCCCTAACTTGGATTCATCCCTGCCATATGTTCGCAGGGGTGTAGGATCCTACTCAGTTGAGGGGATTTAGCCCCCTCCCCCCCCCTAACTTGGATTCATCCTGCCATATGCTCGCAGGGGTGTAGGATCCTACTCAGTTGAGGGGATTTAGCCCCCTCCCCCCCCCCCCTAACTTGGATTCATCCCTGCCATATGGTCGCAGGGGTGTAGGATCCTACTCAGTTGAGGGGATTTAGCCCCCTCCCCCCCTAACTTGGATTCATCCCTGCCATATGGTCGCAGGGGTGTAGGATCCTACTCAGTTGAGGGGATTTAGCCCCCTCCCCCCCTAACTTGGATTCATCCCTGCCATATGGTCGCAGGGTGTGGGATCCTACTCAGTTGAGGGGATTTAGCCCCCTCCCCCCCCCCCCCCCCCTAACTTGGATTCATCCCTGCCATATGGTCGCAGGGGTGTAGGATCCTACTCAGTTGAGGGGATTTAGCCCCCTCCCCCCCCCCTAACTTGGATTCATCCCTGCCATATGGTCGCAGGGGTGTAGGATCCTACTCAGTTGAGGGGGATTTAGCCCCCTCCCTCCCCCCCCCCCTAACTTGGATTCATCCCTGCCATATGGTCGCAGGGGTGTAGGATCCTACTCAGTTGAGGGGATTTAGCCCCCTTCCCCCCCCCAACTTGGATTCATCCCTGCCATATGGTCGCAGGGGTGTAGGATCCTACTCAGTTGAGGGGATTTAGCCCCCTCCCTCCCCCCCCCCCCCCTAACTTGGATTCATCCCTGCCATATGGTCGCAGGGGTGTAGGATCCTACTCAGTTGAGGGGATTTAGCCCCCTTCCCCCCCCCCAACTTGGATTCATCCCTGCCATATGGTCGCAGGGGTGTAGGATCCTACTCAGTTGAGGGGATTTAGCCCCCTCCCCCCCCCCCTAACTTGGATTCATCCCTGCCATATGGTCGCAGGGGTGTAGGATCCTACTCAGTTGAGGGGATTTAGCCCCCTCCCTCCCCCCCCCCCCCTAACTTGGATTCATCCCTGCCATATGGTCGCAGGGTGTAGGATCCTACTCAGTTGAGGGGATTTAGCCCCCTTCCCCCCCCCAACTTGGATTCATCCCTGCCATATGGTCGCAGGGGTGTAGGATCCTACTCAGTTGAGGGGATTTAGCCCCCTTCCCCCCCCCCAACTTGGATTCATCCCTGCCATATGGTCGCAGGGGTGTAGGATCCTACTCAGTTGAGGGGATTTAGGCCCCCTCCCCCCCCCCTAACTTGGATTCATCCCTGCCATATGGTCGCAGGGGTGTAGGATCCTACTCAGTTGAGGGGATTTCCCCCCTCCCCCCCCCCCCCCCCCTAACTTGGATTCATCCCTGCCATATGGTCGCAGGGGTGTAGGATCCTACTCAGTTGAGGGGATTTAGCCCCCTCCCCCCCCCTAACTTGGATTCATCCCTGCCATATGGTCGCAGGGGTGTAGGATCCTACTCAGTTGAGGGGATTTAGCCCCCTCCCCCCCCTAACTTGGATTCATCCCTGCCATATGGTCGCAGGGGTGTAGGATCCTACTCAGTTGAGGGGATTTAGCCCCCTCCCCCCCTAACTTGGATTCATCCCTGCCATATGGTCGCAGGGGTGTAGGATCCTACTCAGTTGAGGGGATTTAGCCCCCTCCCCCCCCCTAACTTGGATTCATCCCTGCCATATGGTCGCAGGGGTGTAGGATCCTACTCAGTTGAGGGGATTTAGCCCCCTCCCCCCTCCCCCCCTAACTTGGATTCATCCCTGCCATATGGTCGCAGGGGTGTAGGATCCTACTCAGTTGAGGGGATTTAGCCCCCTCCCCCCCCCTAACTTGGATTCATCCCTGCCATATGGTCGCAGGGGTGTAGGATCCTACTCAGTTGAGGGGATTTAGCCCCCTCCCTCCCCCCCCCCCCCCTAACTTGGATTCATCCCTGCCATATGGTCGCAGGGGTGTAGGATCCTACTCAGTTGAGGGGATTTAGCCCCCTCCCTCCCCCCCCCCCCTAACTTGGATTCATCCCTGCCATATGGTCGCAGGGGTGTAGGATCCTACTCAGTTGAGGGGATTTAGCCCCCTCCCCCCCCCCTAACTTGGATTCATCCCTGCCATATGGTCGCAGGGGTGTAGGATCCTACTCAGTTGAGGGGATTTAGCCCCCTCCCTCCCCCCCTAACTTGGATTCATCCCTGCCATATGGTCGCAGGGGTGTAGGATCCTACTCAGTTGAGGGGATTTTAGCCCCCCTCCCCCCCCCTAACTTGGATTCATCCCTGCCATATGGTCGCAGGGGTGTAGGATCCTACTCAGTTGAGGGGATTTAGCCCCCTCCCCCCCCTAACTTGGATTCATCCCTGCCATATGGTCGCAGGGGTGTAGGATCCTACTCAGTTGAGGGGATTTAGCCCCCTCCCTCCCCCCCCCCCCTAACTTGGATTCATCCCTGCCATATGGTCGCAGGGGTGTAGGATCCTACTCAGTTGAGGGGATTTAGCCCCCTCCCCCCCCTAACTTGGATTCATCCCTGCCATATGGTCGCAGGGGTGTAGGATCCTACTCAGTTGAGGGGATTTAGCCCCCTCCCCCCCCCTAACTTGGATTCATCCCTGCCATATGGTCGCAGGGGTGTAGGATCCTACTCAGTTGAGGGGATTTAGCCCCCTCCCCCCCCCCTAACTTGGATTCATCCCTGCCATATGGTCGCAGGGGTGTAGGATCCTACTCAGTTGAGGGGATTTAGCCCCCTCCCCCCCCCCCCCCCCCCCAACTTGGATTCATCCCTGCCATATGGTCGCAGGGGTGTAGGATCCTACTCAGTTGAGGGGATTTAGCCCCCTCCCCCCCCCCCCAACTTGGATTCATCCCTGCCATATGGTCGCAGGGGTGTAGGATCCTACTCAGTTGAGGGGATTTAGCCCCCTCCCTCCCCCCCCCCCCTAACTTGGATTCATCCCTGCCATATGGTCGCAGGGGTGTAGGATCCTACTCAGTTGAGGGGATTTAGCCCCCTCCCCCCCCCCCCCCCTAACTTGGATTCATCCCTGCCATATGGTCGCAGGGGTGTAGGATCCTACTCAGTTGAGGGGATTTAGCCCCCTCCCCCCCCCCCAACTTGGATTCATCCCTGCCATATGGGTCGCAGGGGTGTAGGATCCTACTCAGTTGAGGGGATTTAGCCCCCTCCCCCCCCCCCCCCCCCAACTTGGATTCATCCCTGCCATATGGTCGCAGGGGTGTAGGATCCTACTCAGTTGAGGGGATTTAGCCCCCTCCCCCCCCCCCCCCAACTTGGATTCATCCCTGCCATATGGTCGCAGGGGTGTAGGATCCTACTCAGTTGAGGGGATTTAGCCCCCTCCCCCCCCCCCCTGCCATATGGTCGCAGGGGTGTAGGATCCTACTCAGTTGAGGGGATTTAGCCCCCTCCCCCCCCCCAACTTGGATTCATCCCTGCCATATGGTCGCAGGGGTGTAGGATCCTACTCAGTTGAGGGGATTTAGCCCCCTCCCCCCCCCCCAACTTGGATTCATCCCTGCCATATGGTCGCAGGGGTGTAGGATCCTACTCAGTTGAGGGGATTTAGCCCCCTCCCCCCCCCCCCTAACTTGGATTCATCCCTGCCATATGGTCGCAGGGGTGTAGGATCCTACTCAGTTGAGGGGATTTAGCCCCCTCCCCCCCCCCCCCCCCTAACTTGGATTCATCCCTGCCATATGGTCGCAGGGGTGTAGGATCCTACTCAGTTGAGGGGATTTAGCCCCCTCCCCCCCCCCCCTAACTTGGATTCATCCCTGCCATATGGTCGCAGGGGTGTAGGATCCTACTCAGTTGAGGGGATTTAGCCCCCTCCCCCCCCCCCTAACTTGGATTCATCCCTGCCATATGGTCGCAGGGGTGTGGGATCCTACTCAGTTGAGGGGATTTAGCCCCCTCCCTCCCCCCCCAACTTGGATTCATCCCTGCCATATGGTCGCAGGGGTGTAGGATCCTACTCAGTTGAGGGGATTTAGCCCCCTCCCCCCCCTAACTTGGATTCATCCCTGCCATATGGTCGCAGGGGTGTAGGATCCTACTCAGTTGAGGGGATTTAGCCCCCTCCCCCCCCCTAACTTGGATTCATCCCTGCCATATGGTCGCAGGGGTGTAGGATCCTACTCAGTTGAGGGGATTTAGCCCCCTCCCTCCCCCCCCCCCCCCCTAACTTGGATTCATCCCTGCCATATGGTCGCAGGGGTGTAGGATCCTACTCAGTTGAGGGGATTTAGCCCCCTCCCTCCCCCCCCCCCCCTAACTTGGATTCATCCCTGCCATATGGTCGCAGGGGTGTAGGATCCTACTCAGTTGAGGGGATTTAGCCCCCTCCCCCCCCCTAACTTGGATTCATCCCTGCCATATGGTCGCAGGGGTGTAGGATCCTACTCAGTTGAGGGGATTTAGCCCCCTCCCTCCCCCCCCCCCCCTAACTTGGATTCATCCCTGCCATATGGTCGCAGGGGTGTAGGATCCTACTCAGTTGAGGGGATTTAGCCCCCTCCCTCCCCCCCCCCCTAACTTGGATTCATCCCTGCCATATGGTCGCAGGGGTGTAGGATCCTACTCAGTTGAGGGGATTTAGCCCCCTCCCCCCCCTAACTTGGATTCATCCCTGCCATATGGTCGCAGGGGTGTAGGATCCTACTCAGTTGAGGGGATTTAGCCCCCTCCCCCCCCCCTAACTTGGATTCATCCCTGCCATATGGTCGCAGGGGTGTAGGATCCTACTCAGTTGAGGGGATTTAGCCCCCTCCCTCCCCCCCCCCCCTAACTTGGATTCATCCCTGCCATATGGTCGCAGGGGTGTAGGATCCTACTCAGTTGAGGGGATTTAGCCCCCTCCCTCCCCCCCCCCCCTAACTTGGATTCATCCCTGCCATATGGTCGCAGGGGTGTAGGATCCTACTCAGTTGAGGGGATTTAGCCCCCTCCCCCCCCCCCCTAACTTGGATTCATCCCTGCCATATGGTCGCAGGGGTGTAGGATCCTACTCAGTTGAGGGGATTTAGCCCCCTCCTCCCCCCCCTAACTTGGATTCATCCCTGCCATATGGTCGCAGGGGTGTAGGATCCTACTCAGTTGAGGGGATTTAGCCCCCTCCCTCCCCCCCCCCCCCCTAACTTGGATTCATCCCTGCCATATGCTCGCAGGGGTGTAGGATCCTACTCAGTTGAGGGGATTTAGCCCCCTCCCCCCCCCAACTTGGATTCATCCCTGCCATATGGTCGCAGGGGTGTAGGATCCTACTCAGTTGAGGGGATTTAGCCCCCTCCCCCCCCTAACTTGGATTCATCCCTGCCATATGGTCGCAGGGGTGTAGGATCCTACTCAGTTGAGGGGATTTAGCCCCCTCCCTCCCCCCCCCCCCTAACTTGGATTCATCCCTGCCATATGCTCGCAGGGGTGTAGGATCCTACTCAGTTGAGGGGATTTAGCCCCCTCCCCCCCCCTAACTTGGATTCATCCCTGCCATATGGTCGCAGGGGTGTAGGATCCTACTCAGTTGAGGGGATTTAGCCCCCTCCCTCCCCCCCCCCCCCCCCCCTAACTTGGATTCATCCCTGCCATATGGTCGCAGGGGTGTAGGATCCTACTCAGTTGAGGGGATTTAGCCCCCTCCCCCCCCCCCCCTAACTTGGATTCATCCTGCCATATGGTCGCAGGGGTGTAGGATCCTACTCAGTTGAGGGGATTTAGCCCCCTCCCTCCCCCCCCCCCCCCCCTAACTTGGATTCATCCCTGCCATATGGTCGCAGGGGTGTAGGATCCTACTCAGTTGAGGGGATTTAGCCCCTCCCCCCCCCCCCTAACTTGGATTCATCCCTGCCATATGGTCGCAGGGGTGTAGGATCCTACTCAGTTGAGGGGATTTAGCCCCCTCCCCCCCCCCCCTAACTTGGATTCATCCCTGCCATATGGTCGCAGGGGTGTAGGATCCTACTCAGTTGAGGGGATTTAGCCCCCTCCCTCCCCCCCCCCCCCCCCCTAACTTGGATTCATCCCTGCCATATGGTCGCAGGGGTGTAGGATCCTACTCAGTTGAGGGGATTTAGCCCCCTCCCCCCCCCCTAACTTGGATTCATCCCTGCCATATGGTCGCAGGGGTGTAGGATCCTACTCAGTTGAGGGGATTTAGCCCCCTCCCTCCCCCCCCCCCCTAACTTGGATTCATCCCTGCCATATGGTCGCAGGGGTGTAGGATCCTACTCAGTTGAGGGGATTTAGCCCCCTCCCTCCCCCCCCCCCTAACTTGGATTCATCCCTGCCATATGGTCGCAGGGGTGTAGGATCCTACTCAGTTGAGGGGATTTAGCCCCCTCCCCCCCCTAACTTGGATTCATCCCTGCCATATGGTCGCAGGGGTGTAGGATCCTACTCAGTTGAGGGGATTTAGCCCCCTCCCCCCCCCCCCAACTTGGATTCATCCCTGCCATATGGTCGCAGGGGTGTAGGATCCTACTCAGTTGAGGGGATTTAGCCCCCTCCCCCCCCCCCCCAACTTGGATTGATCCCTGCCATATGTTCGCAGGGGTGTAGGATCCTACTCAGTTGAGGGGATTTAGCCCCCTCCCCCCCTAACTTGGATTCATCCCTGCCATATGGTCGCAGGGGTGTAGGATCCTACTCAGTTGAGGGGATTTAGCCCCCTCCCTCCCCCCCCTAACTTGGATTCATCCCTGCCATATGGTCGCAGGGGTGTAGGATCCTACTCAGTTGAGGGGATTTAGCCCCCTCCCTCCCCCCTAACTTGGATTCATCCCTGCCATATGTTCGCAGGGGTGTAGGATCCTACTCAGTTGAGGGGATTTAGCCCCTCCCCCCCCCCCCTAACTTGGATTCATCCCTGCCATATGGTCGCAGGGGTGTAGGATCCTACTCAGTTGAGGGGATTTAGCCCCCTCCCTCCCCCCCCCCCCCCTAACTTGGATTCATCCCTGCCATATGGTCGCAGGGGTGTAGGATCCTACTCAGTTGAGGGGATTTAGCCCCCCTCCCCCCCCCCCCCAACTTGGATTCATCCCTGCCATATGGTCGCAGGGGTGTAGGATCCTACTCAGTTGAGGGGATTTAGCCCCCTCCCTCCCTCCCTCCTCCCCCCCCTAACTTGGATTCATCCCTGCCATATGGTCGCAGGGGTGTAGGATCCTACTCAGTTGAGGGGATTTAGCCCCCTCCCCCCCCCCCCCCCCAACTTGGATTCATCCCTGCCATATGGTCGCAGGGGTGTAGGATCCTACTCAGTTGAGGGGATTTAGCCCCCTCCCCCCCCTAACTTGGATTCATCCCTGCCATATGGTCGCAGGGGTGTAGGATCCTACTCAGTTGAGGGGATTTAGCCCCCTCCCCCCCCCCCCTAACTTGGATTCATCCCTGCCATATGGTCGCAGGGGTGTAGGATCCTACTCAGTTGAGGGGATTTAGCCCCCTCCCCCCCCCCCTAACTTGGATTCATCCCTGCCATATGGTCGCAGGGGTGTAGGATCCTACTCAGTTGAGGGGATTTAGCCCCCTCCCTCCCCCCCCCCCCCCTAACTTGGATTCATCCCTGCCATATGGTCGCAGGGGTGTAGGATCCTACTCAGTTGAGGGGATTTAGCCCCCTCCCCCCCCCCCTAACTTGGATTCATCCCTGCCATATGGTCGCAGGGGTGTAGGATCCTACTCAGTTGAGGGGATTTAGCCCCCTCCCCCCCCCCCCTAACTTGGATTCATCCCTGCCATATGGTCGCAGGGGTGTGGGATCTTACTCAGTTGAGGGGATTTAGCCCCCTCCCCCCCCCCCCCAACTTGGATTCATCCCTGCCATATGGTCGCAGGGGTGTAGGATCCTACTCAGTTGAGGGGATTTAGCCCCCTCCCCCCCCCCAACTTGGATTCATCCCTGCCATATGGTCGCAGGGGTGTAGGATCCTACTCAGTTGAGGGGATTTAGCCCCCTCCCCCCCCCCCCCAACTTGGATTCATCCCTGCCATATGGTCGCAGGGGTGTAGGATCCTACTCAGTTGAGGGGATTTAGCCCCCTCCCTCCCCCCCCCCCTAACTTGGATTCATCCCTGCCATATGGTCGCAGGGGTGTAGGATCCTACTCAGTTGAGGGGATTTAGCCCCCCTCCCCCCCCCTAACTTGGATTCATCCCTGCCATATGGTCGCAGGGGTGTAGGATCCTACTCAGTTGAGGGGATTTAGCCCCCTCCCTCCCCCCCCCCTAACTTGGATTCATCCCTGCCATATGGTCGCAGGGGTGTAGGATCCTACTCAGTTGAGGGGATTTAGCCCCCTCCCCCCCCCCCTAACTTGGATTCATCCCTGCCATATGGTCGCAGGGGTGTAGGATCCTACTCAGTTGAGGGGATTTAGCCCCCTCCCCCCCCTAACTTGGATTCATCCCTGCCATATGGTCGCAGGGGGTGTAGGATCCTACTCAGTTGAGGGGATTTAGCCCCCTTCCCCCCCCCAACTTGGATTCATCCCTGCCATATGGTCGCAGGGGTGTAGGATCTTACTCCGTTGAGGGGATTTAGCCCCCTCCCCCCCAACTTGGATTCATCCCTGCCATATGGTCGCAGGGGTGTAGGATCCTACTCAGTTGAGGGGATTTAGCCCCCTCCCCCCCCCCCCCCCTAACTTGGATTCATCCCTGCCTGCCATATGGTCGCAGGGGTGTAGGATCCTACTCAGTTGAGGGGATTTAGCCCCCTCCCCCCCCCCCCCAACTTGGATTCATCCCTGCCATATGGTCGCAGGGGTGTAGGATCCTACTCAGTTGAGGGGATTTAGCCCCCTCCCCCCCCTAACTTGGATTCATCCCTGCCATATGGTCGCAGGGGTGTAGGATCCTACTCAGTTGAGGGGATTAGCCCCCTCCCCCCCCCCCCCAACTTGGATTCATCCCTGCCATATGGTCGCAGGGGTGTAGGATCCTACTCAGTTGAGGGGATTTAGCCCCCTCCCCCCCCCCCCCAACTTGGATTCATCCCTGCCATATGGTCGCAGGGGTGTAGGATCCTACTCAGTTGAGGGGATTTAGCCCCCTCCCCCCCTAACTTGGATTCATCCCCCAACTTGGACGAGGAAGTGGGTCAAATCCGGGGAGAAATCTGTATTAGCTCAGCCCCCTCCCCCCCCCCCCAACCTTGCTGGAGAAGCTACACCCCTGGTTTCCTCTCTTAATCGCTTATGGTCTACATCGTTTTATTATTTAGGGCGCTGTATCAACATATACATTTATATTTTCTTCATTCCATAGACTCTATTAGTTAAAGGGAATGTTTCACATTTGTATTGGTTTTGAACTGAGGTAGCCATTATCTTTGGCCGTTCTTGAAATGGCGAAAATACTAAGATCATTTTCCCAAAAATTTTGCCGTTTTTAAGAAATTTAATTGATAGTTTGCAAAATGGGGTCTAGGCTAGTGCCGCCGCTGATTGGCTGACAGCGACTTTTTGCGCCAATCCCAATTTGTCAGCCAATCAGCGCGGTCTATGGCTCAACAATGACGTCATCATCTCAAATTTAAGAAACTTAATTTGTATAAAGTTAAGTGACTTTTCGAAATAAAAATATCACCATCGTTTTCAGCAACACTTACTTCATATGTTCGACTACAACCAGCATATATTTGACAACTTTCAGAAAGGTGAAACATTCCCTTTAAGGTCAAGCTTGTTCCGGGATAGTATTCGCATGTTTATTGAAATTCCCTTTGTCTTCTCCTCATTTAACTTCACTCTGTTATTTCTCTTCGCCAAGCAGCTGATGTCGCACGTGAAGCTGCCGCTGCTGTGACTTCACTCTATCTTCTCCCACCTCCTGACCATGCTGCAGCTGATGTCGCACGTGAAGCTGCCGCTGCTGTGACTTCACTCTATCTTCTCCCACCTCCTGACCATGCTGCAGCTGATGTCGCACGTGAAGCTGCCGCTGTTGTGACTTCACTCTATCTTCTCCCACCTCCTGATCATGCTGCAGCTGATGTCGCACGTGAAGCTGCCGCTGTTGTGACTTCACTCTATCTTCTCCCACCTCCTGACCATGCTGCAGCTGATGTCGCACGTGAAGCTGCCGCTGCTGTGACTTCACTCTATCTTCTCCCACCTCCTGACCATGCTGCAGCTGATGTCGCACGTGAAGCTGCCGCTGCTGTGACTTCACTCTATCTTCTCCCACCTCCTGACCATGCTGCAGCTGATGTCGCACGTGAAGCTGCCGCTGCTGTGACTTCACTCTATCTTCTCCCACCTCCTGACCATGCTGCAGGCTGATGTCGCACGTGAAGCTGCCGCTGCTGTGACTTCACTCTATCTTCTCCACCTCCTGACCATGCTGCAGCTGATGTCGCACGTGAAGCTGCCGCTGCTGTGACTTCACTCTATCTTCTCCCACCTCCTGACCATGCTGCAGCTGATGTCGCACGTGAAGCTGCCGCTGCTGTGACTTCACTCTATCTTCTCCCACCTCCTGACCATGCTGCAGCTGATGTCGCACGTGAAGCTGCCGCTGCTGTGACTTCACTCTATCTTCTCCCACCTCCTGACCATGCTGCAGCTGTTGTCGCACGTGAAGCTGCCGCTGCTGTGACTTCACTCTATCTTCTCCCACCTCCTGACCATGCTGCAGCTGATGTCGCACGTGAAGCTGCCGCTGCTGTGACTTCACTCTATCTTCTCCCACCTCCTGACCATGCTGCAGCTGATGTCGCACGTGAAGCTGCCGCTGCTGTGACTTCACTCTATCTTCTCCCACCTCCTGACCATGCTGCAGCTGATGTCGCACGTGAAGCTGCCGCTGTTGTGACTTCACTCTATCTTCTCCCACCTCCTGACCATGCTGCAGCTGATGTCGCACGTGAAGCTGCCGCTGCTGTGACTTCACTCTATCTTCTCCCACCTCCTGACCATGCTGCAGCTGATGTCGCACGTGAAGCTGCCGCTGTTGTGACTTCACTCTATCTTCTCCCACCTCCTGACCATGCTGCAGCTGATGTCGCACGTGAAGCTGCCGCTGCTGTGACTTCACTCTATCTTCTCCCACCTCCTGACCATGCTGCAGCTGATGTCGCACGTGAAGCTGCCGCTGTTGTGACTTCACTCTATCTTCTCCCACCTCCTGACCATGCTGCAGCTGATGTCGCACGTGAAGCTGCCGCTGCTGTGACTTCACTCTATCTTCTCCCACCTCCTGACCATGCTGCAGCTGATGTCGCACGTGAAGCTGCCGCTGCTGTGACTTCACTCTATCTTCTCCCACCTCCTGACCATGCTGCAGCTGATGTCGCACGTGAAGCTGCCGCTGCTGTGACTTCACTCTATCTTCTCCCACCTCCTGACCATGCTGCAGCTGATGTCGCACGTGAAGCTGCCGCTGCTGTGACTTCACTCTATCTTCTCCCACCTCCTGACCATGCTGCAGCTGATGTCGCACGTGAAGCTGCCGCTGTTGGCTCGGATTTCCTGGTGGGTACAGTGGACCAGGAGCCACTGCTGCGCGAGGACTCCGCCTGCCGCGAGCTGCTGCTCGAGGCCCTCAAGTACCACCTGCTGCCCGAGCAGCGCGCCTCGATGAAGACGGCGCGCACCACCGACCGCAGGCCGGACGCCGCCGCGCCCTACCTCTTCTCCGTCGGTAAGCTGGGGGAGGCGGTGCAAGGGAGATGGGAAAAGCAGCTGGGAGACGTAAGGTGGCGCAGGGGAGGTGGACAAAGTTACAAGGTAATAGTTACAAGGTGTTACAAGTTACAAGGTGACAAGGTGGCTGCTTGGTGATTAAAAGAATAGTGCAATCGGAATGCGTGCAGCATGAAATAATTGGTTGCATGACGGAATCGTTGCCGTTGTCTTTAACTTTTTTTTCTTCGAAAGTTATTACGAGAGTAGCATCTCAAACTTGGTAACGGTCGTAATAGTAGATAAACGGCACTGGTTTCTCGAGAATCGAGAAGCGGAAGTTGTATTTACGCATGGAGTTCTTGATGTTACTGTCTCGTTTATTCTGCACTTGCCATTAAGTTGTCGAGCAATCAAGGTGCTCAGTACATCAGAAGCAGTGATTGAGTGTGGCGTGGGCCATGGCCATAGATAACATGCACTACCATGGTACCATGGTAGTTCCACCATGGTAGTTCATGTTATATATGGTACCATGGTACTTTACCATGGTAGTTCATGTTATCTATGGCCATGGCCAATGGCCAGTAAAGCCCCTGATCGTGGCCCATTTAAATATGCAAATGTGCACTTGATGTGTACTTGATATCCCCGTGCTCTACCGGCTTTCAGGACTCATGTATAGTGGGCGACTAAATCAATTCGGATTCAGATCCGGATTGCAATAGGTACCATCCACTCCACGATATTCCTTTGCCTATGGCTTTCCAGATATCGTCTCGATAAATGCCCATAGACCAGTGGTTCTCAACGGCAAGGGTATGGTTACTTTTTTGATACCAGATTGACTAGTTAAAGGGACACTCCCGCCTTAACATTAGTTTTGAGTTGAGATAGCCATGCTGTTGGATTTGCATTGAAATTAAGTAGGGTAGCAGTTAAAACAACCACATAGGTCTAATCGAAAAGAAATTCGAGCTTGGTCTTGACAATTGTAACGAATACGCCCTACGTGTATTTGAATAGGGGCTTAAAGCCGATGACGTCACCTCTCTTTACCCAATGGTGATGATAGTCAACTTGTTTTAAGGTGAACCATGGAGATATTTGCTACGTTTCAATGGTTTGGTAATTGGTTTGTTTTGTATTCAAAGTGCCAGAATTGTCTGGAAATAATTGTGTCCATACTTTGGCAGCGTAAAAGATTTCTGTGTAACTCTCTAGAGCTCAATATGACGTCATCAACTAAAATATTAAAACTTAACTTTTTATCAAATTGAGCACTGTTTGCGAGAAACAAATGTCATCATCGTGTTCGGCAGCAATTACTTCATATTTTGAACCACAAGCGGCGTACATTTGACAACTTTTGGGCAGGTGGGACAGTCCCTTTAAAAGGAAATATTTACCTTTCCAACAAAAATGGAGTTTTTACTTCAAATCAACAGACGAGACCAAAACATATTGTAAATTGATCACATTTTGCATATAAACATCCCTACCGAAAAATATTTCAAGTTAAAGTTGACAAGCGTTCCACACTTTTAACGATCGGCACTCTCAAGTACTTGGGTAACGAATTTCGGTTCCCACCAAAATCTGGTATTGCTTTTTGACGAAATGGTATGGAAAATATTAGTATATAAAAATACTCTGTCTATTATGATTATATGGCCTACTATCCTTAACCTGCCATTGACTGGGGGGGAGGGCGTTTACGACCCCCCTGATGAATTTTCGTAATAGCTCAAAAAACAATAGCGCTATCAACATGAAACTTCGGGTACCTTCTGCTAAATCACGTTTCGTCTTTTGTGAGAGAAAAAATAAAGCAATTTCGTCGAACAAAAATAGAGTTATAGCGAATTTAGTGACGGTAACTACTCACGAGTTTTACACCAAAATCAGCTAAAATGTAACAGACCGTACAAATGCCATATTTGGTTAAAAATGCAATCCAAAAACGTCAAAAGATAGAAAATTAGAAGAGCTACAACATGGCTATCTCGGATGCTTGACAATTTTGTTTTTTGACCCCCTCCCTCCCCTCAAAAAAAATGTGGGGTGGGAAATGCCCACAAAATCAACTTTTTCAAAGATATTCAAAAACCCCGGAATATATGTCAGACAACCACATATGGGAAACTACCATACCAAATTCCAGAATTATATCACCATTTTTAACTGATTTAATGGCATATAAAGTATGGGTAACTCATGACGTCATATTTACAAATTGCGTTGTTTTTGCGTTTATTGACCAGATACAGACAAATAAATGGCACCACTGTATTTCTGAGACAAATTTGGTCTAGAAACATGCCTTTTGTATTTATATTTATCAATTACAAATTTTGACCTTCAATGACCTGAACTTGACCTGAACTTGACATTAATCTCATATAAATGAAGTCAGGTGGTAAAATGACTATCACTATCGAATTATAGTTGGAAAATAACTCATACAACATGTGTCGCATGACTTTCGTAGATATTTTGAGCATAGTGACCTTTTATGACCTGAGCTTGACCTTGGCCAACAATCTCACTTTAGCTCATGCGAGATGTCTCGCTCTCTCGCCCTCGCCCTCGCCCTCGCCCTCGCCCTCGCCCTCGCCCTCGCCCTCGCCCTCGCCCTCGCCCTCGCCCTCGCCCTCGCCTCGCCCTCGCCTCGCCCTCGCCCTCGCCCTCGCCCTCGCCCTCGCCCTCGCCCTCGCCCTCGCCCTCGCCCTCGCCCTCGCCCTCGCCCTCGCCTCGCCTCGCCCTCGCCCTCGCCCTCGCCCTCGCCCTCGCCCTCGCCCTCGCCCTCGCCCTCGCCCTCGCCCTCGCCCTCGCCCTCGCCCTCGCCCTCGCCCTCGCCCTCGCCCTCGCCCTCGCCCTCGCCCTCGCCCTCGCCCTCGCCCTCGCCCTCGCCCTCGCCCTCGCCCTCGCCCTCGCCCTCGCCCTCGCCCTCGCCCTCGCCCTCGCCCTCGCCCTCGCCCTCGCCCTCGCCCTCGCCCTCGCCCTCGCCCTCGCCCTCGCCCTCGCCCTCGCCCTCGCCCTCGCCCTCGCCCTCGCCCTCGCCCTCGCCCTCGCCCTCGCCCTCGCCCTCGCCCTCGCCCTCGCCCTCGCCCTCGCCCTCGCCCTCGCCCTCGCCCTCGCCCTCGCCCTCGCCCTCGCCCTCGCCCTCGCCCTCGCCCTCGCCCTCGCCCTCGCCCTCGCCCTCGCCCTCGCCCTCGCCCTCGCCCTCGCCCTCGCCCTCGCCCTCGCCCTCGCCCTCGCCCTCGCCCTCGCCCTCGCCCTCGCCCTCGCCCTCGCCCTCGCCTCGCCCTCGCCCTCGCCCTCGCCCTCGCCCTCGCCTCGCCCTCGCCCTCGCCCTCGCCCTCGCCCTCGCCCTCGCCCTCGCCCTCGCCCTCGCCCTCGCCCTCGCCCTCGCCCTCGCCCTCGCCCTCGCCCTCGCCCTCGCCCTCGCCCTCGCCCTCGCCCTCGCCCTCGCCCTCGCCCTCGCCCTCGCCCTCGCCCTCGCCCTCGCCCTCGCCCTCGCCCTCGCCCTCGCCCTCGCCCTCGCCCTCGCCCTCGCCCTCGCCCTCGCCCTCGCCCTCGCCCTCGCCCTCGCCCTCGCCCTCGCCCTCGCCCTCGCCCTCGCCCTCGCCCTCGCCCTCGCCCTCGCCCTCGCCCTCGCCCTCGCCCTCGCCCTCGCCCTCGCCCTCGCCCTCGCCCTCGCCCTCGCCCTCGCCCTCGCCCTCGCCCTCGCCCTCGCCCTCGCCCTCGCCCTCGCCCTCGCCCTCGCCCTCGCCCTCGCCCTCGCCCTCGCCCTCGCCCTCGCCCTCGCCTCGCCCTCGCCCTCGCCCTCGCCCTCGCCCTCGCCCTCGCCCTCGCCCTCGCCCTCGCCCTCGCCCTCGCCCTCGCCCTCGCCCTCGCCCTCGCCCTCGCCCTCGCCCTCGCCCTCGCCCTCGCCCTCGCCCTCGCCCTCGCCCTCGCCCTCGCCCTCGCCCTCGCCCTCGCCCTCGCCCTCGCCCTCGCCCTCGCCCTCGCCCTCGCCCTCGCCCTCGCCCTCGCCCTCGCCCTCGCCCTCGCCCTCGCCCTCGCCCTCGCCCTCGCCCTCGCCCTCGCCCTCGCCCTCGCCCTCGCCCTCGCCCTCGCCCTCGCCCTCGCCCTCGCCCTCGCCCTCGCCCTCGCCCTCGCCCTCGCCCTCGCCCTCGCCCTCGCCCTCGCCCTCGCCCTCGCCCTCGCCCTCGCCCTCGCCCTCGCCCTCGCCCTCGCCCTCGCCCTCGCCCTCGCCCTCGCCCTCGCCTCGCCCTCGCCCTCGCCCTCGCCCTCGCCCTCGCCCTCGCCCTCGCCCTCGCCCTCGCCCTCGCCCTCGCCCTCGCCCTCGCCCTCGCCCTCGCCCTCGCCCTCGCCCTCGCCCTCGCCCTCGCCCTCGCCCTCGCCCTCGCCCTCGCCCTCGCCCTCGCCCTCGCCCTCGCCCTCGCCTCGCCCTCGCCCTCGCCCTCGCCCTCGCCCTCGCCCTCGCCCTCGCCCTCGCCCTCGCCCTCGCCCTCGCCCTCGCCCTCGCCCTCGCCCTCGCCCTCGCCCTCGCCCTCGCCCTCGCCCTCGCCCTCGCCCTCGCCCTCGCCCTCGCCCTCGCCCTCGCCCTCGCCCTCGCCCTCGCCCTCGCCCTCGCCCTCGCCCTCGCCCTCGCCCTCGCCCTCGCCCTCGCCCTCGCCCTCGCCCTCGCCCTCGCCCTCGCCCTCGCCCTCGCCCTCGCCCTCGCCCTCGCCCTCGCCCTCGCCCTCGCCCTCGCCCTCGCCCTCGCCCTCGCCTCGCCCTCGCCCTCGCCCTCGCCCTCGCCCTCGCCCTCGCCCTCGCCCTCGCCCTCGCCCTCGCCCTCGCCCTCGCCCTCGCCCTCGCCCTCGCCCTCGCCCTCGCCCTCGCCCTCGCCCTCGCCCTCGCCCTCGCCCTCGCCCTCGCCCTCGCCCTCGCCCTCGCCCTCGCCCTCGCCCTCGCCCTCGCCCTCGCCCTCGCCCTCGCCCTCGCCCTCGCCCTCGCCCTCGCCCTCGCCCTCGCCCTCGCCCTCGCCCTCGCCCTCGCCCTCGCCCTCGCCCTCGCCCTCGCCCTCGCCCTCGCCCTCGCCCTCGCCCTCGCCCTCGCCCTCGCCCTCGCCCTCGCCCTCGCCCTCGCCCTCGCCCTCGCCCTCGCCCTCGCCCTCGCCCTCGCCCTCGCCCTCGCCCTCGCCCTCGCCCTCGCCCTCGCCCTCGCCCTCGCCCTCGCCCTCGCCCTCGCCTCGCCCTCGCCCTCGCCCTCGCCCTCGCCCTCGCCCTCGCCCTCGCCCTCGCCCTCGCCCTCGCCCTCGCCCTCGCCCTCGCCCTCGCCCTCGCCCTCGCCCTCGCCCTCGCCCTCGCCCTCGCCCTCGCCCTCGCCCTCGCCCTCGCCCTCGCCCTCGCCCGCTCCCGCTCCCGCTCCCGCTCCCGCTCCGCTCCCGCTCCCGCTCCCGCTCCCGCTCCCGCTCCCGCTCCCGCTCCCGCTCCCGCTCCCGCTCCCGCTCCCGCTCCCGCTCCCGCTCCCGCTCCCGCTCCCGCTCCCGCTCCCGCTCTCTCTCTCTCTCTCTCTCTCTCTCTCTCTCTCTCTCTCTCTCTCTCTCTCTCTCTCTCTCTCTCTCTCTCTCTCTCTCTCTCTCTCTCTCTCTCTCTCTCTCTCTCTCTCTCTCTCTCTCTCTCTCTCTCTCTCTCTCTCTCTCTCTCTCTACGCATCCAATATCCATATTTAATCTCCTGACCGCTAGATTAATCCCGTACGGCACCGTATTCAGGTCAAACGGCGCAAACACTTTTTCTGCACACTTTTTCTGGCCTGATATTACGAAGCCTAATTTTCCGCGCAATGGGCACGGCGTTCGCTTACGACATGGGCTATGAAAAGGACGACGACGAAACACGAACATAATACAGTCCATAATACACATCCTTTGCACAGCTGTCAGCAATCTTACACGATTCTGAAACACCAATGAAACCGAATACGGATTGCTCGTTTCTACAGGTTTTGCACAACCAACGTTTTGCTTCGAACATATTTCCACATGTAAAACATTGACCCAGAGAAGACTCGGGCGTTCTCTGTGGAAAACCAGTCGTCTGCCCGCGACTTGATTACTCCCTTCTGAACTTTCTGTGCTTCAGGTGGTGGCAGTCTGCAGTGACCTCCCCCTCCTCCTGCTCTCCCGTCAGGTGGCGGCAGTCTGCAGTGACCTCCCCCTCCTCCTGGTCTCCCGTCAGATGGTGGCGGTCTGTGGTGACCTCCCCCTCCTCCTGGTCTCCCGTCAGGTGGTGGCAGTCTGCAGTGACCTCCCCCTCCTCCTGGTCTCCCGTCAGGTGGTGGCAGTCTGTGGTGACCTCCCCTCCTCCTGCTCTCCCGTCAGGTGGCGGCAGTCTGCAGTGACCTCCCCCTCCTCCTGGTCTCCCGTCAGGTGGTGGCAGTCTGTGGTGACCTCCCCTCCTCCTGGTCTCCCGTCAGGTGGTGGCAGTCTGTGGTGACCTCCCCCTCCTCCTGGTCTCCCGTCAGGTGGTGGCGGTCTGTGGTGACCTCCCCTCCTCCTGGTCTCCCGTCAGGTGGTGGCAGTCTGTGGTGACCTCCCCCTCCTCCTGGTCTCCCGTCAGGTGGTGGCAGTCTGTGGTGACCTCCCCCTCCTCCTGGTCTCCCGTCAGGTGGTGGCGGTCTGTGGTGACCTCCCCTCCTCCTGGTCTCCCGTCAGGTGGTGGCGGTCTGTGGTGACCTCCCCCTCCTCCTGGTCTCCCGTCAGGTGGTGGCAGTCTGTGGTGACCTCCCCCTCCTCCTGGTCTCCCGTCAGGTGGTGGCGGTCTGTGGTGACCTCCCCATCCTCCTGGTCTCCCGTCAGGTGGTGGCAGTCTGTGGTGACCTCCCCCTCCTCCTGCTCTCCCGTCAGGTGGTGGCAGTCTGTGGTGATATCCCCCTCCTCCTGGTCTCCCGTCAGGTGGTGGCAGTCTGCAGTGACCTCCCCCTCCTCCTGGTCTCCCGTCAGGTGGTGGCAGTCTGTGGTGACCTCCCCCTCCTCCTGCTCTCCGGTCAGGTGGTGGCAGTCTGCAGTGACCTCCCCCTCCTCCTGGTCTCCCGTCAGGTGGTGGCAGTCTGTGGTGACCTCCCCCTCCTCCTGCTCTCCCGTCAGGTGGTGGCAGTCTGCAGTGACCTCCCCCTCCTCCTGGTCTCCCGTCAGGTGGTGGCAGTCTGTGGTGACCTCCCCCTCCTCCTGCTCTCCCGTCAAGTGGTGGCAGTCTGTGGTGACCTCCCCCTCCTCCTGGTCTCCCGTCAGGTGGTGGCAGTCTGTGGTGACCTCCCCCTCCTCCTGCTCTCCCGTCAGGTGGTGGCAGTCTGCAGTGACCTTCCCCTCCTCCTGGTCTCCCGTCAGGTGGTGGCAGTCTGTGGTGACCTCCCCCTCCTCCTGCTCTCCCGTCAGGTGGTGGCAGTCTGCAGTGACCTCCCCATCCTCCTGGTCTTCCGTCAGGTGGTGGCAGTCTGTGGTGACCTCCCCCTCCTCCTGCTCTCCCGTCAGGTGGTGGCAGTCTGTGGTGATATCCCCCTCCTCCTGGTCTCCCGTCAGGTGGTGGCGGTCTGTGGTGACCTCCCCTCCTCCTGGTCTCCCGTCAGGTGGTGGCGGTCTGTGGTGACCTCCCCCTCCTCCTGCTCTCCCGTCAGGTGGTGGCAGTCTGTGGTGACCTCCCCCTCCTCCTGGTCTCCCGCCAGGTGGTGGCAGTCTGTGGTGATCTCCCCCTCCTCCTGCTCTCCCTCAGGAGGTGACAGTCTGTGGTGACCCCCGACCCTCCTCCTCCTCTCCCGTCAGGTGGTGGCAGTCTGCGGTGACCTCCCCCTCCTCCTGCTCTCCCGTCAGGTGGTGGCAGTCTGTTCGCGGTCCACTCCGAGTGTGAGGTCTACAACCCTCGGCTGGAGCGCTGGCTCTCTGTGGCCAGTATGAACGCGCGTCGCTCTCGAGCCGGCGTGGCCACCGACGGACGCCTGCTGTACGTCATCGGCGGCTACGACGGCAGCAGCGACCTCAACACCGCCGAGAGCTACAACCCGCTGGGCAACACCTGGAGCTATGTGACGCCGATGGGGGCCAAACGCAGCTGCTTCGGCGCGGCGGGGCTGAATGGGCTGATATACTGCTGCGGAGGTGAGAGCGGCGCGGAGAGAAAATGGCCAGAAAGTTTAAGTATGCGAAGTTTTGAATTCAGTGACGTGAAATGTAGCAAGCAGAATATAAAAAACACGGACAGCAGGTCAGTTATTTTCAATATTGCAGTTTAACTGTATTAACTTGAAAGTTTTCGTAATTGTGCTGCAAGTTCCTGCCATTTTTGTTTACCTCCGGCGACTCAAAGTCTGAGGATAAACGTAGTGGTTTTCTGCTGCGGCGTGGGGAGGAGTCTGAATAGCGAGATGGCATTGGATCATTCTTCAGAGGGTAGGCAGGCATTCATCACTCAGCCTCCGCCCTGATAAAGTCAACTGTCAGAAGGACATAAAGATTTTAGCTTACGGTTTAAGCATTGTAGTGTTTAGTTATTCAGTTCAGTTATGTTAAAAGCCGTACGGGAAATGTTACATGTTAACCGTAGCGGCGCTCGCTCTCCCCTGGCGGTAGCGTTGTAAGCTATAGTTAATGGGGCTTCCGTATGTCAAGACTGTGTCAAGGTCGCGGCGAGGTCGGCCGGCAGTCAGTCGAGTGGGAGTCGAGTCGTGCGTCGGACTGTAGCGCGGAGGTGCGCTGGCTGTGTGCCAAGGGTGGCTGGATGTGTGCCAAGTGGCAAGTACTTTAAGTTTAAGTTTTTTGCAGTTACCATTGAGTTTAAATACACACAAGAGTGGAGCGCTTCTGTGTCAGTGGTGACTGAAGGAACGGCGAACAGAACAAGCATTAAATAATTTGTCTTTCCTATATAAGAGTTGGATGTTCCCTAAATTATTATCCTTCCTTCCGACTTAATCATTGGGCTTCCATTGTATGTGCTTGGCATCTCGTTTCAAGATACGACACTATTTTCCGTTTTGTATAACAGTGAACAGCATGTTTTGATTTGATGCGCCATCCGAGTCGAGTCGATTCAGAACATGGTGACAGTTTAATAACGAAATGGGATGGCATAGTGCAGATGAGAAGCAGGCATGGGTGGCTTTGTGGGGCCAGCTCAGCTTAATTCAGCTCCCAGCTAAGTGAATTAAATGGTCCCAACTTTTTCTGGCTGAGTGCCTAATGGTGATGACACTTTCATAAACGAAATGGCGACAACGCCGTTAGCGACATCTTTTCCACGAAAAACATCCCAACTTTAGAGCTAGATTGATGTTTACCGCTCAGAAGCGACACTGACATAGTGTGTAATGACGCATTAACTCTGCTGACAACTTGACCTCTGCTGACTTCAGCTGACCTCTTATGACATCTACTGACCTTTGCTGACCTCTGCTGACTTCTACTGACCTCTACTGACCTCTTCTGACCTCTACTGACCTCTTCTGACCTCTACTAATCTCTGCTGACCTCTGCTGACACTGGTGATCCCGTCTGCCCCCGTCTGACCCCGTCTGCCCCGTCTGAACCCGTCTGAGCCCTCTGACCCGCAATATGACCGCAGGGTATGACGGCGCCTCCTGCCTAAGTAGTGTGGAGCGTTTTGACCCTCTGGCCGGCACCTGGTCTTCTCTGCCTCAAATGTCCTCACGGAGGCGGTACTGCCGACTCGCCGTCATGGGTTAGTATTAACGCGAAGCATCGCTGGTACCTATACAGTCTCTGCATTGCTGTTTGTGAGACGCATTATCAGCCAACGTTTCCGTTTGGCCTATTGACAGCCACTTTACTATCAGCTCATATCAGCTGGTTCATATCAGCTATCAGCTCATATCAGCTGGCTCATATCAGCTATCAGAATCATATCAGCTGGCTACATGAATTATCGATGAAAATTAATAGTGAAGGTTTATGAAGAGACACACGTTCCGCGACGATATCCGAATGCCGTGCTGCATCCGCATGCTATGATAACGTCTGCTTCTCCACTATAGACAACTGCCTGTACGCCATCGGCGGCTTCGACTCTGCCTCCTACCTGAACACGGTGGAGCGACTCGACCCCAGGATGGGCAAGTGGACCAGCCTGCCTCCGATGGCCAACAGGTCAGAGCAGTGACGGACTGTTAATCTAGGATGATCCCATGTATTTTCCGAGAGGAGCGAGAACCAGGCACTTCCCAGAACAACGCACTGGGGGAGTTGAATGACATTTGAAATTTATGCTCGAATGCTGTCACTGAATGTCACTGATTGTCAGCAAGTTTTAATGAGATGAAAGTTTTAACGAGAAACATTCCCTCCACGTCCGTGCCTACAAACTCCCGCAATACACCGAGGCAGCGCAGTCAGTTCCACGTCCGTACCTACAAACTCCCGCAATACACCGAGGCAGCGCAGTCAGTTCACGTCCGTACCTACAAACTCCCGCAATACACCGAGGCAGCGCAGTCAGTTCACGTCCGTACCTACAAACTCCCGCAATACACCGAGGCAGCGCAGTCAGTTCCACGTCCGTACCTACAAACTCCCGCAATACACCGAGGCAGCGCAGTCAGTTCCACGTCCGTACCTACAAACTCCCGCAATACACCGAGGCAGCGCAGTGAGTTGCAATCCATCGCCACCACCGCTTCTTTCTCACTTCCCATGCTGAACAAATGACGAGAACGCGCATTGACAATTATGCAAACTTCAAAGCATGTGAAAAACATCACGTAAAACTGGTATGAAAAGATTTCCGAAGAGTCCAGGACCGAGCGTTTTTAATACGTCAATATTTCCAGCTCAAAAGATTCCCTGATTGTCCGGCAAGTTGCTTTCATTTTTTATTTTCCTAATTTGCATCGGTGCCAGGCCCGACGGCGGCGCAGCGCCAGTCGGATTTGGCAGCGGTAGTCCAGACCTGCCCCGATGGCTCCATCGTTCAGCATTATCGGCAGCTGGTGTCTCGCGCAGCAGCGCCGGTGACTGGGGTCGGAGGCAGATGAGGGCGGCTCGGGAGGGGTCAGATGAGGGCGGATCGATCTGAGTGGGGGAGGAGGGGGTAGGGTGGAAGAAGAGATGGGATGGCGAGAAGCCAGACGGCTTCTGCATGTGGTGAAGTGGTGAGAAGAAGGTATAGGACAGAACGTAGGTGCCGGGAGAGGTTAAGGTATAGGGCAGAACGTAGGTACTGGGAGAGGTTAAGGTATAGGGCAGAACGTAGGTGCTGGACGAGGTTAAGGTATATGACAGAACGTAGGTGCTGGGAGAGGTTAAGGTATAGGGCAGAACGTAGGTGCTGGACGAGGTTAAGGTATATGACAGAACGTAGGTGCTGGGAGAGGATAAGGTATAGGGCAGAACGTAGGTGCTGGGAGAGTTTAAGGTATAGAACAGAACGTAGGTGATGGGAGAGGATAAGGTATAGGACAGAACGTAGGTGCTGGGAGAGGTTAAGGTATATGACAGAACGTAGGTGATGGGAGAGGTTAAGGTATAGGACAGAACGTAGGTGCTGGGAGAGGTTAAGGTATAGAACAGAACGTAGGTGCTGGGAGAGGTTAAGATATAGGGCAGAACGTAGGTGATGGGAGAGGATAAGGTATAGGACAGAACGTAGGTGCTGGGAGAGGTTAAGATATAGGACAGAACGTAGGTGATGGGAGAGGATAAGGTATAGGACAGAACGTAGGTGCTGGGAGAGGTTAAGGTATAGAACAGAACGTAGGTGCTGGGAGAGGTTAAGATATAGGACAGAACGTAGGTGATGGGAGAGGATAAGGTATAGGACAGAACGTAGGTGCTGGGAGAGGTTAAGGTATAGAACAGAACGTAGGTGCTGGGAGAGGTTAAGATATAGGACAGAACGTAGGTGATGGGAGAGGTTAAGGTATAGGACAGAACGTATGTGCTGGACGAGGTTAAGGTATAGGACAGAACGTAGGTGCTGGACGAGGTTAAGGTATATGACAGAACGTAGGTGCTGGACGAGGTTAAGGTATAGGGCAGAACGTAGGTGCTGGGAGAGGATAAGGTATAGGGCAGAACGTAGGTGCTGGACGAGGTTAAGGTATAGGACAGAACGTAGGTGCTGGGAGAGTTTAAGTATAGGACAGAACGTAGGTGCTGGGAGAGGATAAGTCGTAATTGGGTGCTTTCTGAACTTGAAGTAATACGTTAGAAGTGTTGACTTAAGAGTTCAGTTTCCGTCAGGTGGTGGTGGTGGTGGTGTTGGTCGTCAGGTGGTGGTGGTGGTGGTGGTGGTGATCGTCAGGTGGTCAGGTTAGGTGGTGGACAGTTTGAGCTGTTGGCGTATAACTACGTAACTAAGGAAAACATTTCAATATTCGCATCCTGTCATGTGCCAACCCTACCCGAAAAGCTCCACAAAAATAATGTAATCTCCTTTTTGTCCATTTTATACCGTATTTTTCATAAATAACTGAATGTATATATATATATTTCCCGTCATATAGCGCTCAAGAACACCGTCCGTCGGATTCCGGTACGAGGCGCTTGTCACAACACTCAGGACTGACTGCACACACACAGACAGCGCTCCTCCATCGACCAGCGGTCAGCACCGCACGGGCCTCCTAGTCCGACATAGCACCAGTCCGCGGCCACGCACAAAGCACAGCCTGCACCGCACATCGCAAATAGCGTCCACAAGCGGGCGCCTCGCACGCAGCTTTTCAGCGTCGACCGTGCAAAAAGCAGCCGGTATAGGTGTTAGTTGCCGTTGCCTGGTTAATGTATATAGGCGTGTCTCTGTGGCGAATCGCGCCGTTCTCTGGTAATGCCGCCTTTTGTGTGGTGTTTACTGTTTAGTCACGGGGGACGGGGAGGGGGCGGAAGGGGGGGGGGAGGGGTGCTGTCGTGTCACCGTGGGCCAGTGACCGATGCATTGCCGCCCACGGTCACGCACTCGCCCCATTTGTGTTGCAAACCCATTAACGGCCGTGGGAACTGGCGATGGATTTGTCGGAAGCGGAGAAACACCGTGTCACGTCAGGGTGCGTAGAAATTGTGTTCTTTTGTGGCGATTGCCACCTATGTGTTGGAACAAATGTTCTTATCATAGGTTTTTACGGCAACTTCTCGCAAATGAGAACACATTATTTATGGCGGAACTACGCTTTCAGGTGAAAGTCCATCATTGCTTCCGTATCATTCATTCAAAAAAGCATAGATCGAGAAATGATTGGAACGCCTTAAAAGTTTCAGTATGCTGAACTTCTAGCTATTGTTGGATGTCGTCACTTCGTTTCAACGGACAGAGCAGTCAGCAGCTCCGGTGTTGAGACAGTTGGAGCCTGGCTGTACTGCTGTACTGCTGTACTTTTGCACCTCCGTACCTCTGTACTCTGTACCCCACAGACAGAGCAGCTGCGGTGTGGAGACTATGGGAGACTGGCTGTATGTACCTATGTACCTCTGTTCCGCTCTACCATGCACCTCTGTACCTCTGTATGTACCGCTGTACCGCTGTACCGCTGTACCGCTGTACCGCTGTACCTATGTACCTCTGGAGTCTGTACATCTGTACCTCTGTACCTCTATACCTCTATACCTATGTACTTATGTACCTCTGTACCTCTGTACCTATGTACCTCTGTACCTCTGTACCTCTGTACCTCTGTACCTATGTACCTCTGTACCTATGTACCTCTGTACCGCTGTACCGCTGTACCGCTGTACCGCTGTACCTCTGTACCTCTGTACCTCTGTACCGCTGTACATCTGTGTATCTGTACCTCTGTACCCTACAGACGGAGCAGCTGCGGTGTCGAGGCTGTAGGGGACTGGCTGTACTGTGTCGGAGGCAATGACGGCACCATGTGTCAATCCAGCGGGGAGAAGTTCAGTCTGAGGCGCAACACCTGGGAGACTATCGCCAGCATGCAGTCACGCAGGTGAGTCCAGCTAGGACAGCAAACAAATGTTGTTTACAACACTTGGGATCGTGAATTGCTGGCGACCGGTGTGTCAGTACCGCTAGGGTTTTCATTGGGTTTCTTTTATCACGCTGTGCATTCTTCTATCATCGCTAAAATGTAACTTTCAAGCCAGGGAGTATGAATGCAGTGGTAAAGCACATCCCTGTCCTACACGCCTCTGTAGATAAAATGTTCCGACGGGTCACAAGGAGTTTATATCCTCTGGTTGCGCACACTGTGGGGAGTGTAGAACTGTAGACTGCTCAGCCAGAGGGAAGTCGCTCAGGATGAAGCGTTCAAATATCAAGAAAATGAATGTTCTCATTATTTGTATTGCCCTTTTTGCTAGCTTGAGATTAGCTCAGGCTTACCTCTTCCTCTTCATATTTCTTTCCTCCTCCCTCCCAACTCCTCTTCCTCTCTTCCCTTTGCCACCCCTCTCCTCTCCTTCTACTCTCTCCCTCTCTCTCTCTCTCTCTCTCTCTCTCTCTCTCTTCTTTTTATATCGTTCGTCTCATTCTTTCTCTTCTCCCGTTCCAACATCCATCGTCGGCGACCCGACCTGGCTTGTTATGAGATTGTAGCCGGCGATTGGATACCGCCCATAAACCACACGAACGAGAGCCCCGCTCCGGAGGACCGTCTGTCATTGGGGGCGATGGAGAGCACCCGACTCTCGCGTGCCGGCGGAAAATCACTGCTACAATCGCGGCTGCTCCGACGGGCTTATTAGTGTTATTGGTGGGGGAGCAGGGATAGAGATATCGCCATTCGTTTGACTTACGAGTTACGACTTGTGATTGCCGGTGCTGTAGGATACTAGGATCGCAGGTGGGAAGGGCGCAGTTGCATCGCAGCCACGAGAATGGGTATTTGGTCGTTTAGGATGTCAAACGGCATGCCCGTATACAAAATCGCGTTAATATTTTGCAATGCTCTTACAACATTATTGCTATATATATATATATATATATATATATATATATATATATATATATATATATATATATATATATATATATATATATATATATATATATATATATATATATATATATATATATATATATATATATATATATATATATATATATATATATATATATATATATATATATATATATATATATATATATATATATATATATATATATATATATATATATATATATATATATATATATATATATATATATATATATATATATATATATATATATATATATATATATATATATATATATATATATATATATATATATATATATATATATATATATATATATATATATATATATATATATATATATATATATATATATATATATATATATATATATATATATATATATATATATATATATATATATATATATATATATATATATATATATATATATATATATATATATATATATATATATATATATATATATATATATATATATATATATATATATATATATATATATATATATATATATATATATATATATATATATATATATATATATATATATATATATATATATATATATATATATATATATATATATATATATATATATATATATATATATATATATATATATATATATATATATATATATATATATATATATATATATATATATATATATATATATATATATATGTATGTATGTATGTATGTATGTATGTATGTATGTATGTATATAGATAGATAGATAGACAGACAGACAGACAGACAGACAGACAGACAGACAGACAGACAGACAGACAGACAGACAGACAGACAGACAGACAGACAGACAGACAGACAGACAGACAGACAGACAGACAGACAGACAGACAGACAGACAGACAGACAGACAGACAGACAGACAGACAGACAGACAGACAGACAGACAGACAGACAGACAGACAGACAGACAGACAGACAGACAGACAGACAGACAGACAGACAGACAGACAGACAGACAGACAGACAGACAGACAGACAGACAGACAGACAGACAGACAGACAGACAGACAGACAGACAGACAGACAGACAGACAGACAGACAGACAGACAGACAGACAGACAGACAGACAGACAGACAGACAGACAGACAGACAGACAGACAGACAGACAGACAGACAGACAGACAGACAGACAGACAGACAGACAGACAGACAGACAGACAGACAGACAGACAGACAGACAGACAGACAGACAGACAGACAGACAGACAGACAGACAGACAGACAGACAGACAGACAGACAGACAGACAGACAGACAGACAGACAGACAGACAGACAGACAGACAGACAGACAGACAGACAGACAGACAGACAGACAGACAGACAGACAGACAGACAGACAGACAGACAGACAGACAGACAGACAGACAGACAGACAGACAGACAGACAGATAGATAGACAGATAGATAGATAGATAGATAGATAGATAGATAGATAGATAGATAGATAGATAGATAGATAGATAGATAGATAGATAGATAGATAGATAGATAGATAGATAGATAGATAGATAGATAGATAGATAGATAGATAGATAGATAGATAGATAGATAGATAGATAGATAGATAGATAGATAGATAGATAGATAGATAGATAGATAGATAGATAGATAGATAGATAGATAGATAGATAGATAGATAGATAGATAGATAGATAGATAGATAGATAGATAGATAGATAGATAGATAGATAGATAGATAGATAGATAGATAGATAGATAGATAGATAGATAGATAGATAGATAGATAGATAGATAGATAGATAGATAGATAGATAGATAGATAGATAGATAGATAGATAGATAGATAGATAGATAGATAGATAGATAGATAGATAGATAGATAGATAGATAGATAGATAGATAGATAGATAGATAGATAGATAGATAGATAGATAGATAGATAGATAGATAGATAGATAGATAGATAGATAGATAGATAGATAGATAGATAGATAGATAGATAGATAGATAGATAGATAGATAGATAGATAGATAGATAGATAGATAGATAGATAGATAGATAGATAGATAGATAGATAGATAGATAGATAGATAGATAGATAGATAGATAGATAGATAGATAGATAGATAGATAGATAGATAGATAGATAGATAGATAGATAGATAGATAGATAGATAGATAGATAGATAGATAGATAGATAGATAGATAGATAGATAGATAGATAGATAGATAGATAGATAGATAGATAGATAGATAGATAGATAGATAGATAGATAGATAGATAGATAGATAGATAGATAGATAGATAGATAGATAGATAGATAGATAGATAGATAGATAGATAGATAGATAGATAGATAGATAGATAGATAGATAGATAGATAGATAGATAGATAGATAGATAGATAGATAGATAGATAGATAGATAGATAGATAGATAGATAGATAGATAGATAGATAGATAGATAGATAGATAGATAGATAGATAGATAGATAGATAGATAGATAGATAGATAGATAGATAGATAGATAGATAGATAGATAGATAGATAGATAGATAGATAGATAGATAGATAGATAGATAGATAGATAGATAGATAGATAGATAGATAGATAGATAGATAGATAGATAGATAGATAGATAGATAGATAGATAGATAGATAGATAGATAGATAGATAGATAGATAGATAGATAGATAGATAGATAGATAGATAGATAGATAGATAGATAGATAGATAGATAGATAGATAGATAGATAGATAGATAGATAGATAGATAGATAGATAGATAGATAGATAGATAGATAGATAGATAGATAGATAGATAGATAGATAGATAGATAGATAGATAGATAGATAGATAGATAGATAGATAGATAGATAGATAGATAGATAGATAGATAGATAGATAGATAGATAGATAGATAGATAGATAGATAGATAGATAGATAGATAGATAGATAGATAGATAGATAGATAGATAGATAGATAGATAGATAGATAGATAGATAGATAGATAGATAGATAGATAGATAGATAGATAGATAGATAGATAGATAGATAGATAGATAGATAGATAGATAGATAGATAGATAGATAGATAGATAGATAGATAGATAGATAGATAGATAGATAGATAGATAGATAGATAGATAGATAGATAGATAGATAGATAGATAGATAGATAGATAGATAGATAGATAGATAGATAGATAGATAGATAGATAGATAGATAGATAGATAGATAGATAGATAGATAGATAGATAGATAGATAGATAGATAGATAGATAGATAGATAGATAGATAGATAGATAGATAGATAGATAGATAGATAGATAGATAGATAGATAGATAGATAGATAGATAGATAGCTAGATAGCTAGATAGCTAGATAGCTAGATAGCTAGATAGCTAGATAGCTAGATAGCTAGATAGCTAGATAGCTAGATAGCTAGATAGCTAGATAGCTAGATAGCTAGATAGCTAGATAGCTAGATAGCTAGATAGCTAGATAGCTAGATAGCTAGATAGCTAGATAGCTAGATAGCTAGATAGCTAGATAGCTAGATAGCTAGATAGCTAGATAGCTAGATAGCTAGATAGCTAGATAGCTAGATAGCTAGATAGCTAGATAGCTAGATAGCTAGATAGCTAGATAGCTAGATAGCTAGATAGCTAGATAGCTAGATAGCTAGATAGCTAGATAGCTAGATAGCTAGATAGCTAGATAGCTAGATAGCTAGATAGCTAGATAGCTAGATAGCTAGATAGCTAGATAGCTAGATAGCTAGATAGCTAGATAGCTAGATAGCTAGATAGCTAGATAGCTAGATAGCTAGATAGCTAGATAGCTAGATAGCTAGATAGCTAGATAGCTAGATAGCTAGATAGATGGATGGATGGATGGATGGATGGATGGATGGATGGATGGATGGATGGATGGATGGATGGATGGATGGATGGATGGATGGATGGATGGATGGATGGATGGATGGATGGATGGATGGATGGATGGATGGATGGATGGATGGATGGATGGATGGATGGATGGATGGATGGATGGATGGATGGATGGATGGATGGATGGATGGATGGATGGATGGATGGATGGATGGATGGATGGATGGATGGATGGATGGATGGATGGATGGATGGATGGATGGATGGATGGATGGATGGATGGATGGATGGATGGATGGATGGATGGATGGATGGATGGATGGATGGATGGATGGATGGATGGATGGATGGATGGATGGATGGATGGATGGATGGATGGATGGATGGATGGATGGATGGATGGATGGATGGATGGATGGATGGATGGATGGATGGATGGATGGATGGATGGATGGATGGATGGATGGATGGATGGATGGATGGATGGATGGATGGATGGATGGATGGATGGATGGATGGATGGATGGATGGATGGATGGATGGATGGATGGATGGATGGATGGATGGATGGATGGATGGATGGATGGATGGATGGATGGATGGATGGATGGATGGATGGATGGATGGATGGATGGATGGATGGATGGATGGATGGATGGATGGATGGATGGATGGATGGATGGATGGATGGATGGATGGATGGATGGATGGATGGATGGATGGATGGATGGATGGATGGATGGATGGATGGATGGATGGATGGATGGATGGATGGATGGATGGATGGATGGATGGATGGATGGATGGATGGATGGATGGATGGATGGATGGATGGATGGATGGATGGATGGATGGATGGATGGATGGATGGATGGATGGATGGATGGATGGATGGATGGATGGATGGATGGATGGATGGATGGATGGATGGATGGATGGATGGATGGATGGATGGATGGATGGATGGATGGATGGATGGATGGATGGATGGATGGATGGATGGATGGATGGATGGATGGATGGATGGATGGATGGATGGATGGATGGATGGATGGATGGATGGATGGATGGATGGATGGATGGATGGATGGATGGATGGATGGATGGATGGATGGATGGATGGATGGATGGATGGATGGATGGATGGATGGATGGATGGATG
>JAXIVJ010006135.1:37500-68947 GCA_036785665.1 Chirona hameri
GAGATAGAGATAGATGATGATGATGATGATGATTGGGGTTTAGGGGCGCTCCGACAACGAAGGTCGCATGGCGCCCAATAGAGATAGAGATAGAGATATAGATAGAGATAGAGATAGAGATAGAGATAGAGATAGAGATAGAGATAGAGATATAGATATAGATATAGATATAGATATATATATATATATATATATATATATATATATATATATATATATATATATATATATATATATATATATATGTATATGTATATATATATATATATATATATATATATATATATATATATATATATATATTTTTATATATATATATATATATATATATATATATATATATATATATATATATATATATATATATATATATATATATATATATCAGTGATCATATTTGCCAAGGTTTTAATAATTCCTTCTGTCCGCCCAAAGGAACGTGCCGATTACCCACCGTGCCACTGCCCCATTACACGATGCCTGTCTTGCTATCCGTCATTCTGAGTGTCATGGCGACGCACATCGACGCATAGAGCTAACACGGTCTTAGCGTAGTTTTGTAATGCCGTGTGCTGTGGTCGCTAGGCAACTCGAAGTAAGTTACTGGCAGTAACATAAACGGATCTGGTGCGTGTGCTCTGTCGCAATAAAATCGACTTCCCACGTTGGGGAGTCAATTACATATACATTACATATACATATACATATACATATACATATACATATACATATACATATACATATACATATACATATACATATACATATACATATACATATACATATACATATACATATACATATACCACAGTCAATTCCATTAGGTCACATGGTTTATCGGGTGGACAAGACGCGTTAACGGTGAACTTACCTTTAACACGCGCACGGCCGGCGGGGGTTGATCCCCCCCCCCCACCGGTTTTTCCTGAATAGCGAAAAATGGCGGCGCGCAGCACCGCCAAATTTGGCACAGCTGTTCGGGCATGAATTACTCACATAGTCTGAATTTGTTTACCTCAGGTCATCTCAGGTCAGGTCACCAGGCCAGGTCACGTGACCCCACCTCTAAAAAGTGTGCGGTCATACCACAGCCACAGCTGTTAGCCGATCGGTTTCAAACTTGCAGGATTTCATAAGGCCATAGGTACCTACAATTCGTATATCTCGGATTTTTGTTTGTTATATCGGTGACCTTAGGTCGGGTCAATTTCGTGACCTCCCCATTATAAGTGAATGGGGAAATATTCAAATGCTTCCTATTCCGCGGATACGCATGATGGCAGCCCAATTCCTTCTGGTTCATGTTATGATAGGCCATTCATGATGATCCAAGTGCAATTTTTGTCCAGTACATGGTCAGCCGAGGTCATGCGAGGCAGGGGCGCAGCCAGACCTTCAGAAAGGGGGGGCAAGCCCCTGGGAGAGCCCCCCCCCCCCCCCCAAAAAAAAAAAAAAACAATACCCCTGGATATGAAAAACTCTACGGATTTCGGCCACTTTATTTTGTGAGGCCCCCTTTTTAACAATTTGTCGTCGTCTTCTTTTGATGAGCTGGATTGGACCAGGACCATAAGTAGGCATTGTACTGATCGCATTACTATTATTTATTTATTTTTAATATTGGACCGGATTCGACCGGCGGTATATTTGTGGAAATCAGGTAGGCGCAGTGGCAAACAACCCATCATATACTTGAAATGAAATCTAATGTATAGATGGCGCTACCATTAGGGAAGGGCGGAATGGATATGGCAATTAGTTATGTTAGAGGGTGAATATGCTAAACTGTTAGTTTTATGTAAGGGTTTAGGTAGCGCCATCAAGGTTAACGAAATACAACACAAACAAATATGCATACAGCATCTGGAGACAAATAACAGAGCTGAGAGTCATCACCGGCCAGCCGAGGCGGCGGTCCGACTGTCGGAGGCCGAGAGTCATCACCGGCCAGCCGAGGCGGCGGTTCGACTGTCGGAAGTCGAGAGTCATCACCGGCCGGTCGAGGCGGTGCAGTTTTACTGTCAGAGTCCGAAAATCATCCCCGGCCAGCCGAGGCGGCGGTTCGACTGTCGGAAGTCGAGAGTCATCACCGGCCGGCCGAGGCGGTGCAGTCTTACTGTCAGAGGCCGAGAGTCATCACCGGCCGGCCGAGGCGGTGCAGTCTTACTGTCAGTGGCCGAGAGTCATCACCGGCCGGCCGAGGCGGCGGTTCGACTGTCGGAAGTCGAGAGTCATCACCGGCCGGCCGAGGCGGTGCAGTCTTACTGTCAGAGGCCGAGAGTCATCACCGGCCGGCCGAGGCGGTGCAGTCTTACTGTCAGAGTCCGAAAATCATCACCGGCCGGCCGAGGCGGTGCAGTCTTACTGTCAGAGTCCGAAAATCATCACCGGCCGGCCGAGGCGGTGCAGTCTTACTGTCAGAGGCCGAGAGTCATCACCGGCCAGCCGAGGCGGCGGTTCGACTGTCGGAAGCCGAGAGTCATCACCGGCCGGCCGAGGCGGTGCAGTCTTACTGTCAGAGGCCGAGAGTCATCACCGGCCAGCCGAGGCGGCGGTTCGACTGTCGGAAGTCGAGAGTCATCACCGGCCGGCCGAGGCGGTGCAGTCTTACTGTCAGAGGCCGAGAGCCATCACCGGCCGGCCGAGGCGGCGGTTCGACTGTCGGAAGTCGAGAGTCATCACCGGCCGGCCGAGGCGGTGCAGTCTTACTGTCAGAGTCCGAAAATCATCACCGGCCGGCCGAGGCGGTGCAGTCTTACTGTCAGAGGCCGAGAGTCATCACCGGCCAGCCGAGGCGGCGGTTCGACTGTCGGAAGTCGAGAGTCATCACCGGCCGGCCGAGGCGGCGGTCCGCCATCACCGGCCGCAGAGAACGGTTACGGTTTGTTACGTAAAGGAGAGAAAACATATCTTAGCTGACAACAGGTGGGGGTCGGCTTTTGAGTGTGGGGGCGGCTTAAATGACGAAAAATGTACCCCCCATTTTGATACGTGTATTTAAGCCTTTGCAGCATGGTTTTATGTGGGTTTTCATATTATAGTAGGTAGGCATGTTCTTGTTAGTTCGCGCCGCGAAGCGGCGCAAATTTTTGACGGTTTTGCCTGATAAGCGGGGTGATTTTCCTGATGATCCCCGCCTTCTAAAAGTGGGGGAGTTTGCCCAGACCCCCCCCCCGACCCTCCCGTCGGCGACGCCCCTGGTCGACAAATATTGCAGCACACACTCTACTGAGAGGAAAATTGTTAAATTGTTTTGTACTACCACCCCCCCCCCCCCCCCCCCAATTCAAAAACGCATAAGACTTATCAAATTACCATTTTTAAGCCCAAGAAAACATTGCACCAGGTGGGTCAGAGTACAGCACATTACCGCTCATTATGACCGCGCCGACCACGGCTAGCAGGCGCTCCAGCTATAGCAGGCGCTCCAGGCGACGCCTAGCAACCCCTGGGCAGGCTCGAGGGCCCCGTTCACATACTAAATGACCCTCTGGATAAGCTCGAGAGGGCCCTGAACAGACTCAATGGCCCCTTGGCAAACCGAGAGGCCCCTGAGCAGACTCGAATAGCCCCTAGGCAGGTTCGAGAGGCCCCTGAACAGGATTAATGGACCATTGGGAAAGCTCGAGAGGCCCTTGAACAGATTCAATGGGCCCCTGGGCAAGCTCGAGAGGCCCCTGGGCAGGTTGAGAGGCCCCTAAACAGACTCAATGGGCCCCTGGGCAAGCTCGAGAGGCCTCTGGGCAGGCTCTAATGGCCCCTGGACAGTTCGAGAGGCCCCTGAACAGACTCGATGGGCCTCTGGGAAAACTATAATGGCCCTGGGCAGGTTCAAGAGGTCCCAAAACAGACTATAATGGGTCCTTGGCCAGGCTCGAGAGGCCCCTGAACATACTCAATGGGCCCATGGACATGCTCGAGAAGCCATTGGGAAGGTTTGTTGGGCCGTGGGTGGGCTCAATTGACCCCTGGACAAGTGGACATGATCTAGAGGGCCCTGGGCTGGTTTTTGGGGCCCCTGAGTGGGCTCAATGGGCCCCAGGGTGCTCGAAAAGTCCATGGGCATGTTTTTGCGCACTTAACCCTATTTGTAACAGGCTCCTGGCTACCCCTATTTGTAACAGGGGGGGAGGGGGCGGATTCCGCCCCCCCCCCCCCCCTGGAGATCTCGAGATCTACCCGTCCGATTTTCAAAAATGAAATGGTGTTTGGTTCTCCTCAACACGATCTACATTTATAAATAATAAAAAAATATAAATTTGGGATAGGGGGGCAACAGGGGGGCAAAAACTACAAATTTTAGTGGTATTTTTGATCCAACATAACTTTCATGTTTATCGTCTGATTTTAACACAACTAATAGGAATCGATAGAGATTGAATCGGAAATTGATATATGACGGTGACATTTGAAAATTCAAAAATCATAGGCGTGTGCAGGTCACTCAATATGGGGGTGAAGTAAATGCGTAATAAAACCATTTTTTGATGTTGTTTTTTGATAAATGACATGGTATGTGATTGAGACATTAGAAAAAACAGTTATAAATCATATTTTTTTCCATAGGCGGTACCAGGTTAGTGAAAAAGGGGGGTAAAATTGGGAAAAATATTAACCGCAGACAAGTTGCTACCCAGCACTATAAATATGTTACTGATCATAGATAGTTCCTTTTTGCATGTTGTACTTCATCATAGGCGTATCCAGGATCCAAACTAGGGCGGCGCAAGACCTTTTGATAAGTATATTATCCGCTATTATGATACTAACTAGTCAACAGTAACTATTTCACTTACAACTTCAATTAACATTGCTTACCCCCCTTTTTACCCTACCTGGACTCGCCTATTACCTTATAATCGTTCGTAGAGTAGCCTGTGGTGCGTGTTTCATCCGAAAACTGCAGTATGTTATGTCATTGTACGCCCATGCCTCTTAGTTTCCTTGCAATAATATGACCCCCTTTCTTCCATTCCTGAGCGCGCCTCTGCAAAAAAATGACTTTATTCCCTTTTCTGGTCTCATATGTGCATATATTATTATAAGATAAACGTATATTGCGCCGTTATCGCTGGCATATCGTCATCACCATGCCAGTCACCCCCTTTTCACGTTCCTGAACACGCCCCTGAAACTCTATATGTAATAAATTATGCAAATAATGGAAGCAGAAGCTATCTTTTACATCTTGATAACTATAAATGCCCCTTACATTGCTCTATTGGCTTCCCGCCAAGCATTGAATACTTCCTGGAAACCCCCCTTTTCAAGCCCCTGAAACCGCCTCTGCCATGCAATTTTGTATGACATTTCATTAACATCATCTAATTTGCACTTGTTGCAATTACGGTAAGCCGATGTAACTTCTTCATACTTGATGCAGTGGAAGAAACCGCATTTCCGTATTTTCGCCAAATGTCGCCTCCGAACCCACCCAAAACTGTGCCCTGGAACCGCCTCTGTTCAAGTTAAGAACTCAAAATGTTGACTCCAAATGCGGAGTTCAATTCTATGAAAAGTCCCAAAATTTCATGGGCCTGCTCCCAGCCGTTCTGGAGATATCTGTGAAAAACATGAGGGGGGCGGAATCCGCCCCCCCCCCCCCCCCTGTTACAAATAGAGTTAAGTGGGCTCAATGGGACCCATGGACATGCTCGAGAGGCCCCTGGACAGTTTTGTGGGCCCCTCGGTGGGCTCAATGGGCCCCTGGATATGCCAAGAGGCCCCCTGGGCCGGCTTCCCCTGGACCGGCTTCGAAAGCCCTTCAGTGTCTCTGAGGGCCCTTGACATGCACCAGAGTGACCCTTGCCTGTTTGAGGGCTCCTCTATGACTTTTTTAAAGCCATTTAGCTAATGCAAATTGTATCTGGGACAATCTCTGCGGGCCCCCCTGTGACCCGTAAGGGGGGGGGGGGCAATTCCCCCCCCCCCCCCTCCCTGGCTGCGCCCCTGAATTCCGAGGTCACCAACACTTTTTGTATATAACGCACGACAGAATGAAGATAGATAAGTGAAACCTGTACTAATGTGTTTGTCTCATTGAGACACGTCTTCCAATATACAACTTGACCTACTTGGGTCTTTGACCTGAGGTCAAACTTCGAGGTTGACCTAACCTGGTCAACAGGAATATTATTCAAAGCGTCTTGACGAGAAAAAACACGATGGCGTCAAAATTGTTGCCCTATCTTTATTAGGTAAAATATTATTTCGAAAAACAGCTTTGCCAAAAAGTAGCCTTTTTGACCTTTGCTGACCTCTGGAGCCGAACTGTTGACCTGGGGTCAAATTTGAGGGTAACTTAGCGATTGCATTTTTCAAGAGCTTTCCATTGCTTTTTTCCGTGTTCCTACCTATCATAGTTCCTGTAATATCTGGGGGTTTCTGGAGAAAGGTCCTAAAACTGACAAATCTGACCCTTGATGACCCTTAGTGACATCAGTATTGACCTGGCATAACAAAAGACCGATATACTTTCTATAGAGCTTGTCTCGAGCTATCTAATGCCATTTTCCGCTTGTCACTACGTTGCGTGGTTCTCGATATCTTAGGGGGGCTGAAATCAACCCCCCCCCCCGGCCGTTCGTGTTTGGCGCAAGCCGCGCGCGTGTTAAGCTGGACCGGGACAGGAAGCTGCAAAGTTTTCTGTTCGGCGAGTTACCGGCACCATGACCGTATGACGGAGACACAGATGACTACAGCAGACGCAATGCACAGAAGAAAGCGTCTTGACAAACAACGACTTGACTGGATTAAAATCAAAATAAAACTGAGACAAACGATTACAGAATTGTTCAAATATAAATTAACGAGACAAAAACCAAATCAAACACAGCGATCGAATGAAATTAACAACGCTATGGTTGGAACCTGGTTAACGTTTCCGCAAAATTACAGTTTGACGTTTTAAACTGTCAACTCACCGTGTTCAGTAACAGCCGCTTCGTGTACGGTCAAGACACGGCTGTCTCCCGGACGCGAGCCGCTGGTCGCGATCCATCCCTGGGGTCAGGAAACGCACGCTATTGGTCGCCGCGCGAGACAGGTCACGAGGTCAGCGGTGTACCGACTCATGACGTCACGAAGCAGAGTTGATTGGCTACGTGAAACAACGAGAGTAATAATAAGTAATAACGATAGATAAAATTCGCAAATCGCACTTAATATTTTATCGAAATGTTTGGCAAACGACACATTTAAATTAATTCGCACCGTTTACATACCAAAGGTGGATAACGGCAATCATGCCAAAAGACTCATCCATCAATCTGATTAGCGTACTGCTTCACCCATACCAGTCACCGTCGTCTGTCACCACCTAGCGCTACCGTCACATGCCACGCAGCACCGTCATCCGCCTTCGTCACCCTCAGGTCCACACACGAGCTGACCCACCTCAGCGGGCGGCTGTACGCGGTCGGCGGAAACGACGGCAGCTCCAGCCTCAACACGGTGGAGAGCTACGACGACCGGCTGAACCGGTGGAAGCAGGAGCCGCCGATGGCGTGCCGGCGCAGCTCGGTCGGCGCCGCCGTCCTCCACTGCGTCAGTCTGGTGAGTCCCGCGGACCGCTGGTCATGGTGCTGCCGCTCGTAGGCGGGAGCGGAAACTGAAGTTCGCCCGAGCGATCATAGATGGCGCGAGTGGTGATGTAGCCGGATAGGCCGCTGGAGAGATAGGAGAGGTGATGTATTGGTGGTTGTTGGTAGGTGGCGTGGCCAGAGCATTGTTTGGTTGTGAGCGCCGTTTCGGGGTGGAGGCGTGGTCTTGGCGGTGAAGTTCCCAAGGCTGATCCTAGATGGCAGCACGATATGACACGAACGAAACTACGAACGGCCATGTGAGATCGGATTATTTTCTTACATTTATAGTGTGTTGGCGTAGTTTGTAGTGAAGAAAACGAGCAGCGGCGTGCCTCGTATATTTATTATGTTTTATAGGCTAGTGATGGCCAAGAAGTAGGATCTCAGACATCCATAATTGATTTGTTTTTTTAGGTATGTGCGTTGTATCGCTATAGCCTCCAGATGTATGCGTTTTGATTTAAAAAGTGTATTACTTCCGATAAATTGGCTTGGGATAATAACCATATTGTTTACCAGTTTGACTTTGTGTTTGTGCTCTCTGTTCTCTAATCTCTTAGCCAACAATCAATGCCAGACCATGACTTTCGAATGTACCTTTTTAGTATTTTATATTGCTTGTATGATATTGTGTCGTTTTTAAGTGTATCCATTCCGTTCGTCCCTGCTTAAATCGCTATACAGCGTTACTACTGCATGTAAAAACACAATATATTTAACCGACTGTTTGTGTTTCAAGTTTCAACGTTTCAAGAATTGGATTCAGTGATTGATTTAATCACTGATTCAGCGATGTACCTTTAGGCATACTGTGCCGTTATTTTAGCGATCCATTCTCATTGACATAGGTACTATGTAGCTAAGCGTTAGGTTCCACCGGCCGCTCCATGCTGTTGGTTGTCATATTACCTCGCAACTGAATTAGCAACCAAGAGTATGTACTATGAATTGGTAAGAATTGGTAAGTCGTCAGGCTGCATGCATTTGGTATAGGGCAGGCTGAAATCCTTATAACCGTTTCTTACTGCAGGTATATACCTATCTGAATGATAATCTAATTCTGCATGCTACCTTTTGTCAATGGAATGAATGAGTATCGTTTTTCACTAACCGTGAAACCCTTTTCAGTAAGCACCTGTCCTTAGGCCGAAATCTTCAGCATATTCTTCTGGACATCAGAACTACTCCACACCGCCGCCCTGTTCCTTGTTCCTTTCTATTGTTAATTACTAGCAACGTATAACCAATCTTTTTTACAGAAAAAGTTTCCAACTAACACAGCTCGGCTTCTAAGTTCTAACACGGCGCCGTCCGCAGGTATCCCACTGTGGTGTCAGTGATCCACCACTGCCCTCCTCCCAGCGTGCATCGCCACTAACCACACCACAAAGTAAAAGAGTCCTCCCACTAACCGCACGTGTCCCGCGGCCGCAGGAGCGCCTGCTGCGGGGAAAGCAGTGGAGCGCCACGCCCATGTCCACCTCGCTGACCTCTGCCGCGGCGCTGGCGGCCCGGCCCACCAGTCTGTACGTGCGCCAGCGCGACGCCGCCGCCGACAAACTGCGCCGCGATCGCCGCCTCGACTCGGCGCACCGCGGCACCTTGTGATGGGCGCTCTCCCGCTGCCTCTGCAGGCCGGTCTGCTAGCGACATCCAGTGACGGCGGAGCGAAGCTCGAGTTACGGTTTCTGCCGATAGGCGGAGTTGTGTGTTCGAGAAACGGGAAGAGCAGCCAGTCCGAGGTAGCAACATATTTTGTTCTTCTTTTTTGTTTCTGAAATGGCATGGCCATGTGACGATGCCACCCCCGAAACTGCTAGTCTTATGACAGCCTTTGAACATCACTAGTCATCGCAACAGACTGATGACAGTCACTTTCGAATACTCGCAAACATCATGAGTAGACCTGCAATCTCATACGAAACATGCTCTTATCATAGAAAGACCCTACCACAGAGTGAACAGACCCAGTAGTTGCATGGTTTAACAATATCACTCGCATGCCTTTCGCCAATCACGCTAAGCGGGCGCCACAAACTGACGATGAACATTCGAGTTGTTTCTCGGGAGTATCTCAAGAACAGCTTTGCCACCACAGAGCTGTTTGCTTGCGACCGTTTGCTGGGATCTCGCAAGGAAAATAGCCGCTCACTGCCAAGGTGCATTTACTGTCAGCTATTGTTTTAATCAGCAGCATTGCATGGACTACATGTTGCTTGGTTACTTGTTTGATGTGCGAACGATTCTTTATTCGGTGTACCCGTTGGCGACACGATCGTTTTGTTAAGTGATTTTTCAGTTTTCAGTCGAATCTTATATTATACTTTAATGGAGGAGCGCCTGCAAAGATTGTGTTAATGAACGAGCCGAAAGCGAGTTCAATAATACATATTTCAGGCGCGAGTCCATTAAATATTTTAGCATGCAACTGTTCGCCCGATCCAATCATTCAAAAACTCATGACCAAATATGGCATGATCCAATAACAGAAGTGTTCTTGGATCCTGTAGAGTCCATTATCACTTCCGGTGTTTTTCCCATTGGCTTCAGCATTACGATGCATAAACACAGGCATATTTATTGGTAAAATCTGTGGAACACGTGCTGAATACGAAACGGTCTCTTAGTTGCATATGATATTCGCATGCCTGAAATTTTGCGCGCCTGTACTTAACGTTGATGATTGTATAGCGTCTATTCATTGAAGGCCCCCGGCAACTCCTGAGATTGGTGAAATGCCTGATACTTGATGCCGATACTCAGCGTCAGTTTTAGGCAGCCACCAACAGTAGTCTACACCTAACAGTGAACTTACTTGTGGAGCGGATATAATGTGCAGCCTTGATGCTATAGTTTATATTTATAGACACTTTATGTGCCCACACTCACCCGAAAAGTAAACCTCAATTTGCCTTAAACACATTACACTACAGCATCGACTACAATGCAAAATATGACGCGGGCATCAACATTCCAGTTGCCTCATAAATCACTGCCGGATTCGTTAGGTCAAGAGCGTACAAAACGGTCACATATACTAACACTGCCGAACTAGGTGAGCGACCCGAGCCCAGAGGATGTGAGAGAAGATATGAGTGAGTAAATGGGCACCTCAGACCCCGCCATTCAATGCACTCTGAATGCACAGATAGACCCTTTCAACCCCCGCCATTCAATGGCCTTTGAACGGACGGATATACCCTTCCAAACTTCCCATTGCGTGGACGATGTTATCTCGCTGGACCAATGTCCAAAGTGACGAGTCACTCGTGTACGACTGAACGAAGACGGCGAACAAGAAATAACACAGATTCGGTAACTTTGTGTAAGCACGGAACCTAGATGGTGAGAATACACTCCAATGCATCGTGTTCGGAAAAACAGAGTGGTTAGAGCTTAGTCAGCAGGGCTGCTTTCCAACACTCTCCAGCCGGCCGAGACTGCGCAATACGAAACGCTGCGAGATGTTTCTGTTAACTATGGCTGGACCCAACAACGCACGCATGTCCGTGGTCCCATGGGGAGCTTGTAAACCGTGATTGCACCCGCCGAATGGCAGAGTTCCCCAGTGCCGGCTGCGGTGCGCGGTGACTCCCTCTATAATACGCGCAGTGTGTCGGCCCAACGTGTGGGTCACCCACCGTCCCACCAGGCACAGACCCTCCCAAGTAGGGTAAATGAGCCCCGCTAGCGGCGAATCGCCGTAGTTTTGCAGTGCTGGAGTAAATGCCCCCCCCCCCCCCCCTCCCTCTGACTGTATTGTCGCTGTGAAGTGCTTGTGCGAATGTGGTGGTTGTTTGTACAGAAAGGACTCTGTACAAAAACGTGCCCGTCTTGAGCTGCCATATTGTGCGTGTATTTTGCATGGCCGGGGGAAATTTTAATAAACGAATGTTAACGACTGTCCATGACTTTTGACCAAACAAAGAGTGGAATATCTAACAATGATTGTGACTTCAGGCCCCAGGGCGCTCAGACACTCACCGAAGGTCGATAACGCAGATATATTATTGTCAAAATGGACTTCTCCCCATCATGAACGATCCCAAATTACTCTCAGACACCGATAACAGACTTAAAATCAGGTGTCCATTAATGACAATAATGTATTCATGTGGTCAATCGTACGGCGGTATACAGCCGCTGCACCACCGGCAGAACTATCACGTATAAAGCCAGCCAGGCGCGAGTGCTCCGCGAAACTCGTGCTAGGAGTAACACACATCGACGGGATTCGCCGAGCACGGTAGCGTCTGGCCAACCTGACTCGATGCGCGCCTCACGCACGCGCACCAGCAAACCATCCAAAAACACTCACATGGACTTCTTACGCTCGCATTCACGCGCACTTCTACGCTCGCATTCACAGCAGCTCACTTGCATCAGCAGCCTTACCAGCAGCAGCAGCAGCCTCCAGTTCGGAGACTCAGCCGTCTACACGCCCACGCGGTCGTTAAAAAGTCTGCCCGCGCTGGGATTCGAACCCACGTCTCCAACTCACGGCTCCAGTCATACCACAGTGTTCCCGCCTCCAGCAATAGGGAGGGAGTTTACTTCTGCAGCCGGTCGGTGCTGGCGTCGAACTGCTCGTCGTTGATGTTGAGCATCAGAGTGCCCGTGTTCAGGTACACCTTGTTCTG
The DNA here is from genome assembly GCA_036785665.1 of Chirona hameri. Classification (NCBI taxonomy): domain Eukaryota; kingdom Metazoa; phylum Arthropoda; class Thecostraca; order Balanomorpha; family Balanidae; genus Chirona; species Chirona hameri. The sequence goes on from JAXIVJ010006135.1 coordinate 49,724, forward strand.
CGACGTCGCAATCTGTGGGAAAACGACGGCAAATGATCAGACTAATGTCATAGTCCTAAGCCTAAGGACGATCCTACTAATGCTATGGACACTTAAATAGCTTTCAAAACACATTCAGACTACCAAACTGAAACATTTTGATCATATCTTATGTATAGTCTCTGGTGTGTTGTTTCATTATAACATGTAGCCGGGTGGGGTCAAATCATAGCGACAAACCTTGCTTCGAGAAAGACCCTCAGTTCACCAAGAAATAATCGGAATACATTGATAAAAACACCACTAACCGTGCGTGCGATGTTCTGGGCGGCACGGATCTTCCTCAGCTTCAGGTAGCCGGGGTTCTCGCTGATCGCCTTACCCACGTGCGCAGGAGTCAAGGAGCAAACACCCGGACACAGACATCACACCACGCGCCACATTTTCATCAGATTACCAAAGATCTCGTCACGTGAGTCGTCACGCACGCTCCCGGGCCACGGCTCCACTGCGTACTCCACCCCCCACCCCATGTCACAGACCGCCACCGACCGTAGTCAGGCGCCACGCAAAATCAACCCAGAGCTACGTTAGTGGCGCCATCGGACGGCCGCGCCTGCAGCAGACTCGCACGCTGCAGGATAGATGGCGGGACTGTAGCGCTCTACGTGTGGCCTTACAGCGGCCGGCGAGTCTCCGGCCGGCCGCCAAGATTTCACACGATAGTGACGTCAGCAGAGCCGGGCCGGGGGCGGCGAGACGACAGAGTCGGATTCGCCTTTTGATCATCATTCAGGGAAGCACAAAATAACCAAGATTAATTGCCATGTGTGTGAAAGAACATGAGTGCACTTAGGCTGAGAAACAGTTGTTTAATAAAGTCTAATGAAATAGCCACGCCCGCAGCGGCGGCCGCGTCAGAAAGGATATCATCTCGGCGGCCTCGGTTTCTCCCTCGGCCTGGACGATCTTCTGCTGTCGCTCCTGGATGGCCTTCTCCACGATGAACGCCGCCCGCTGCGCCTCCTGCTGGGCGACCTGTGAAACAAACGATACACGGTTAGCACGAGGCGACAGCACAGACAACACTGCGACAGCGATCAGGAAGAGGATGTTTGTCATGTACCTGGTTAGTGGTTTCATTTAAGATTTTATCAAAGTGGAATAGACAAACTCAAATGTCACTAAACAAAAAATAAGCCGTATGTCACTAAGAAAGGGAGACCGATCTTACAAAATGGCAATAGGTACAGCATTGTTCTGTAAAAGTAAAGAAAGTGAATAATAAGCAACCTAATTAACAGTCAACACCGGTAGAAATATACGGAATAACAACCAATTCAATCATATTCAGCTCAAATCGGGAGCCTCAATAATCCAGAACTGATAACTTATGGTTGTCCACTGACAACACAATGACAATAGTGTATTCGCATCGCCTCCAACTATTCTGCAGAATAAGCCCTTCGTACCTGTTTGGCCTCGACGGCGGCCGTGTAGTCCTTGCCGAACGTCAGGTCAGTGATGGACACGTCGTCGACGATGATGTTAAAGTCGCGCGCCCGGTCCGTCAGCTCCCGGCGAATCATCAGAGACACCTGGCGGATGGCCGAGGAGTTACCAGGTGGCGGATGGTGGAGGAGTTACCAGGTGGCAGATGGCGGAGGAGTTACCAGGTGGCGGATGGCCGAGGAGTTACCAGGTGGCAGATGGCAGAGGAGTTACCAGGTGGCGGATGGCGGAGGAGTTACCAGGTGGCAGATGGCAGAGGAGTTACCAGGTGGCGGATGGCGGAGGAGTTACCAGGTGGCAGATGGCGGAGGAGTTACCAGGTGGCGGATGGCCGAGGAGTTACCAGGTGGCAGATGGCAGAGGAGTTACCAGGTGGCGGATGGCGGAGGAGTTACCAGGTGGCAGATGGCAGAGGAGTTACCAGGTGGCGGATGGCGGAGGAGTTACCAGGTGGCAGATGGCAGAGGAGTTACCAGGTGGCGGATGGCGGAGGAGTTACCAGGTGGCGGATGGCGGAGGAGTTACCAGGTGGCGGATGGCCGAGGAGTTACCAGGTGGCGGATGGCCGAGGAGTTACCAGGTGGCGGATGGCCGAGGAGTTACCAGGTGGCAGATGGCGGAGGAGTTACCAGGTGGCGGATGGCGGAAGAGTTATCAGGTGGCAGAGCGGTGAGGCGAGATGGGTACACAACAGGGGGTGTGAAGCGGAAACTATGCATGGATAAATTCAAACAAATTTGTAAAGTTACGAATGCGATGACTCGCTACAATCCACTACCACTAAATAGTTGGAAAACTGCTTACACAATTAAACGGATTATAACCAAGAGCACAATTACTATTCTATGGTTTGGAAACAGCCTACTAAATAATATATACATATACATTATACACTTCCCTTACCCATCTGCCCAAGCTAGCTTTTCATCAGCCCTCGTCTCCTCGCTGCTCCTCCCGAGTTCGCACCTGTGACCGCTGGGTGATGAGCTGCGACGCGTTGAACTTGGCCACCACCGACTTGAGCACCTCGTTCACGATGGAGGGCAGCACCTTCTCGTCGTAGTCTTGTCCCAGCTGCTGGTGGATGCGTGGGATTTGCAGGGCGTCCGGCCGCGCCAGCACACGCAGTGAGATGTTCACCATCTGCAGGTCCTTAGAGCCCGTCGGCGAGGAGATCTTACGGGGCCGAGACCTGCGGCGGAGGCGAGGCGTCAAGAGACGGACACTTTAACACGCGCACTGTGGGGGGGGGGGGGGGGGATTCGCCCACCCCTCAGTTGTTTTGTGTGAATATCTCCTGATTTTACCGGTCGATGTGAATTATTTTTGGTGTACCATTGAAAAAATGAACGGCGCGTAGTCAAATATGAAAAATATAAATCGGCCAAAAACTTGAGTTATAGGCTATCAAAGTCGAAAAAGCCTCAACATGTCTAAAATGACCCTAATTAGATGTTGATATGTACATGACCTGAGGTAAAATGCAACTTCTATCATCTCTATTCTATCGACTTTCCAACAAATCATTTAAACCCATTTTGGGGGTATATACATGCAAGCACTGCGTTCCATAACAATGTCAAGCCAAGAAGCGCATAACAATCTCTTTAAAGCATATTTGACATCATTTGACCTTGCAGATATTGACATACTGACATAGGGTCATGAAATTTGCACAAAACATAGGTTGTCACAGAACCTCCATACCCTACGCATTTCGTTATTGCAGCTCTTATGGGGCCCGAGATCTGGGGGATCCCCCCCCCCCCCCCCCCCTCCAGTGCGTGTAATTCTCAGAGGCCCTCCAGGGCGAGTGATGTGATAACTAAAGACAGGGGCGAGATGATATGGCTCACAACCACGGGGCGACAGAACTACATAGATGATGAGATGACCTCGGCACCATATGATCGAGTGAAACATACGTAGCACGGAAGCCGCTAAGATGTGTAACGCCAGGTAGATGGAAGCAGACAGATTTCGCAGACGTCTTAGGAGTTCCCATGGAGCCTAGCCTTTTCAAGATCTTAGTGATTATTCACAGAGGGTAATCATTACATGGACTGAGTAAACTAACTCATTTCCCAGGGAAATAAGAAAACGGCAAAGGAAAGGAAACAAAACGCTACATCAAACATCAAACCATCGAGTAACGGCCGTGTTCTTCGCGACATGAGGATTGTGAGGACGACCCGTTAACTAATCTGCGACAGGCCGGGGGTGGGAAGCTTTGGGGGAAAGGCGTGACGTTCTGCTCCAGGGCGTTTTTTTTATAAATAAATTTAGTCCGAATGTTTTTGTATGGATGGATTTCCGAGGTCAGGACCCACGCTAAGCAGAGCTTGTTGCGCAGGTCCTGACCTCACCACCCGATCGCGCAATTCCTGTTGGCCGGCAGAATTTAGAGACGAAAGTTGTACGTGCCCGACATACCTGGACACGGTCCGCCCCGCTCACTGACGTCACCTGACCTTGAGTGCGACCGCTGCCACCGGACGCAGGCCACCCCAGTCAGGAGCAAATAGCGAGCGCCGAAGCGACTCGAACCCGGGCTGCCATTAACGGGATAGGTCAGAAGTCCAGCGCTCTCCCACTGAGCTACAGGGGCGGCGTTGAACTGTACCGCGTCACAAGACACGCGGTACAAAACACAGTACGACATGCAGACGTCATTGTGACGTCCGCAGCAGCTCATAGCCTGAGGCTCCATACACAGTTCTCTTGGATCCTCACGTAAAACAACACTGCCAACATCAAACACATCAAACACCACATTACCCAACAAACAATTCGCTACCGACCCCGGGCCTCCCGACGCTGAGGCTGTCCGTACCTGATGGGACTCCCGACGCTAAGGCTGTCCGTACCTGATGGGACTCCCGACGCTGAGGCTGTCCGTACCTGATGTCGTAGACGATCGGGTAATTGAGCCAGGGGATGCGGAAGTGCAGACCCTCTGTGAAGATGGTGTCCTGGATGCCGCCGAGCCTGCTGAAGATGATGGCACGGTGACCGCCATCCACTGCGGCAGGCAGAGGTCACGAGATCAGCCGAGGCAAACAGGTCATCAGGGGGTCATCAGGGGATCATCAGGGGATCATCAGGGCTCATTAAAGGTCATGACAGCAAAGGTCAGCAGAGGTCAGTGGGGAAGGCGAGCGAATCCCACCGGAGGTCTGTCCATGTGGATCAATTGATTTAAATCACGACAGATATTGTATAAACAATGCATATCGAACGGCTTCCGTTACGGGATGTAATCTAATCACGAACGGCATCTGTCGTCGTAAATCTACCGTTATGTATGCCATTGACGAGCTTCATCCTATGGATTTATCTATCTGCTTGAAGCAACTTACAGAAAATTGAGATTCATTGTTGTCCTAGATTGCGCACTTCGTAAAAAAATCAACCGGCTTTGACGGCATAAGAATGTCTCACAAGTAGGACGTGGCGTCAGCCTTACGGAGTCTCCACATAGCCGGCCAATGCGTACTGATGTGAATACTGCCGAGTGAAGTAACTGAAGTCGATCCTACTTTACAGCTGATGCCGGCAGTACACCATCGGCACACTGCCTCCGTCAGCCGTACGCTCTGTTCTGTCCTTTAAAGCAACCACATCTGGATAATTTCACACTGGCACCACCACACTGCAGTCTTCCACAATGTCTTCCACAATGTCTCGATCCGCACAAAGGACACCACCGCCCCGCGACACCGAACCGCCTCCATCACGGCCTCGGAACACTGACTGGTGGCGGCGCCCACTCCGACCGCTGATCTCGGCTGACCCCGGTCACGTGACATCTCACCCTCCAGCGACCTCAGCTGGCCCCGGTCACGCGACAACGACACCCCACCCCGCCCGGCGACCTCAGCTGACCCCGGCCACGTGACATCAGACACCCCACCCCGCCCGGCGACCTCAACTGACCCCGGTCACGTGAAGCCCCACCTCGCCGATCTCAGTTGACCCGGGCCACGTGAAGCCCCACCTCGCTGATCTCAGTTGACCCGAGGCCTGTTCACGGTCACCTGCGGTTCGGTGGTTTCCAGCAGGCTCCACCCCTTTCCTCATGCGTCATCACAAGCAGGCGTCTCTTGAACACTGAATGGCGTCACTTCGTGACATTTCATCCTGCGGTTGCTCCGTGCCAACCGCCGGAACCGTAGCCAACCGCAGCCGTGTGATGTCATACCGTTCGCCCATCCCCACTTTCCGTTATCCCCCCCCCCCCCCCCCCCCTGCTGCTGACCACTGCTGACCACTGCTGACCGCCGAACCGCAGCCAACCGCAGAGTCCATAAACAGGCCTCAGAGTCACGTGACATCCCACCCCATCCCACGACCCACCGAACTCGGCTGACCCTGGTCACGTGACACCCCACCCCGCCAACCATAGAGTCTGTTCCAGTGGCGCCTCGAACCTCGAACCTCCTCAAAGTTCGGGATATACATTTCACAGCCACGCTGAAACTCAAAAGATACGTAGGGGTGCCGTTTCGCCTTTTATCCCGATCGGGCCCAAAGAAGGCCCACGAGGGCCCAAAGAAAAACCGAAAACGCAACAGCCACGCTAAAACTCAGAACCTATGAGAGATTTTCACCAATCCACGCGGCGTGGTCAGAAATGGTGCCGTTTCGCCTTTCATACCGATCGGGCCAGTATCCCAAAATGTGTTGATTTGGGTGGGAAATGGCACCCAAATGTGATAATTTCCCACTCTCGCTCTCCATTTAAGGAGTGAATTTCCCACTCTCAAAGTATGCAATTAGTCCCAAATCATTGAAATTATCAAACTATTGATTCCGACATAAATATTTACTAAAATACATTATTTCAATGAAAACTATTGTTTTTCATTTGTAATGTATCAGACATGAGTTTTATTCGCAATCAATGACAACATTCTTCAAGTTTAGGAACTTGCATTGAATGTTGTCATTAATTGCGAATAAAACTATTGCTTTTCATATTCAAAACAAAAATCAATATTGCACCATTTTCTACATAATTGTCCACTCTCATGGTCTTTTTTCCTCGAATTTTCCACTCTGACACCCAAGCAAAAATGGAATTTTGGGACACTGGATCGGGCCCAAAGAAGGCCCACCAGGGCCCAAAGAAAATCCGAAAACGCTGCAGCCACGGTGAAACTCAGAACCTATAAAAGGTGAAACGGCGCCGTTTCCGACCATGCCGCGTCGAATGGTGAAGGTCCCGAGTCGCTATCTCTTATAGGTTCTGAGTTTCAGCGTGGCTGTATCGTTTTCGGATTTTATTTGGGCCCGATCGGTATAAAAGGCGAAAGGCACCCCTACAAGAGCGTGGCTTTCGAATGGTAAAAGAGTGGAGTATCTAGCATATGTAGTTGCTGAGTTTCAGCCTGGCTGTGAACCGTGGCTGTGAAAGCTATATCCCGAACTTGGAGGAGGTAGGAGGTTAGAGGCGCTACTGGAACAGACCCACAGCCGACACGGGTCACGTGACACAGTCTGCCCCCAGGCAAAAGGCCGGAGAATCCTGTCAACAACACAGCTCGGGACGCAGAACGGTAACGGGCGAATGGCTAAAATGTCGCTGCCATAGATTATAACACAATATATGCTGGCGAATTTAATGAATATACACCGATTGTATTCACATTTTATTTGTTAACCTAGACAGAACATATCTCAGCAAAATAATCTCTTTTTCGATGCATGTAAAGTGCAAAACTGCCAGGCATGCTCCGTCAAAGTGCGCCATCAATGCTGCGTGTGTAGAATTTGTTGGAAATTGTACCGGGCGTAGCACCGTTACTGCCATCAAAGACAACAACAATGATGATGATGAATAGGGGTTTAGGGCGCCGCTACCACTTGATTATATGGCGACCAAAGGACACCGTCACCAGGTATCTTGGAGGCGCCAAGACAGAGGACTAAAACGATACAGACAGAGGACTAAAGATGAGGTCATTCTGGAGATTATCCAACTTCTACCGGAGTTACACACCGAATGTTACCGCGGTTCCTGTCCTGGTGACATACTTTACCCTACAAGGTGAAGAGAAATTGTCTAAGTGAGGTGATGTAGAAAATAGGATTTCAGGAATTTAAAGAAGCTGAATCGAAACTGTTATGGGGTTTTGCTTATTTTTTTAATTAATGGTAATGCAGGAATTGTTTAGGTTGAGTACAACTACAGACAACATGGACCCGAAGTACTCACTCTTATTTTTGTTTAAACTTCTGTATCTCCCAAAAATGTTTAAGGCAAAAATAGCTAACTAGAGCGTTACTGGCCCATCTAGCCATTCATGTGTTAACCCATCGACATATTTAGGAGAAAACTTAAACCCATAGACCCATCAACCTTTAAACCTGGCAAGGTTATGAACCCATTAACATTTGTAGGTTAGTCACAGAAGTAGATTCAAGCTGAACCCTTAGAGTAAGTGACCTGTTGAAATGTTCAAGCACATGGTTCACTTCTCAGCACATCAGCAATCAGCATGTTTAATGCTGTTTATATATAATATAAAGTAGTAGGCTGGTTACCTCAGCTGGTTAGACCATCACTCTGGTAGTATTTTGCAAAAGTAATGGGCTTTATTCCCATGTTGGCCACAACCCACTCTTCAGCTGTCCTTTTCAATTTTCTTAAAATGATAATATTAAGTATAAAGGCACTGATATTATTATACATGGTCCATGGGGTTCTACTGATGCTATGATGGTGGATGCCACAGACTATTGGTCATGTAGGGTAAAGGTAGGGTAAAGGTCCAATTGCTGCACACATCAAAATACCATACTTGTCATGCCATCAGCGGTGTAATGGTGTTTGAATGTGTCAATAGGTAGGTAGGTAGGTATCAGCACCACCCATACCAATACCATGAAGTCGGGGACTTTGACATGCCTGTTGTTATGGTTATTTACCATACAACATGCAGACAAATGGTTTGCACCATTGACTTACTGTTAAGATTGCTTGCATGAACAATGAACATGTCAGTTAAATGGCTCAGGTTGTGAGATCATTTCCTGTCATTGTAATCAAATGCATTTAACTACAATAAAGAAACTGATGGCGTTTAGTTCCATTCTGTCTTTTTATTTAAGCAATATTTCTGTATAATATGTACAGAAAACAATAAATAATTTTGTAATTAGTCATTTGTTTTAAAATACAGCTCCATCCACACCAACTAAATTAAATAAATATTATGAATATCTCCCCACTTGGCCTCACCACCGTGTGATTGTTTATCCAGCATCCATCAGCAGACTGCTTAGGATGATGGTAATTGGTTGGTTGGGTTGGTTCAACCTCAAATAAATCAGTACAAATAGATCGATTAAAAAGTTGGTAGGTGAAGCCACTGGGTTGATGACATCACTAGGTTAATATTTTCAGCATCAAATGCTAAACCAGTATTGTAGTCTCACTCCTTGGCTTGTCAGTTACTTTTTAGCCAAGCACAGTGATCACAGGGTTCAAAGCACCCAAGTGAAGCATGTGCAGCAGGTGTCCGCGGATAATAATATAGGCAGTGAGTTTATTATGCTAGTTCCAGAAATGTTGTTCCAGTGATGTCCTTAATCTAGAGGCACATACCATCCCACTACATCAACCTTTTAACTTTACTTCCATGCACAGCACACAAGTTGAAGTGTGTTGAACCCCTGACTTGTGGGAAAGTGGCAGCTGAGAGGTCCCTAACCACACACAAAATTTGAACACAATCGGCTCAGCCGTTCCTAAGATATGGAATAGGGGTGTGCAAGTGGGCATGTGCAGAGGCACCCCACCCCTGACTTGTGGGAAGGCAGCGGCTGAGGGGTCCCTAACCACACACCAAATTTGAACACAATCAGCTCAGCCGTTCCTGAGATATATAAGAGGGGTGTGCATGAGTGTACGTGCCAGTATGCAAAACGTGGCAAGTTTCGATGAGATCTCGTTGGGGCAGGGTTGGCACAAACATCAAAATTATAGCAGCTTTTGAAAATTCGGGGGCAGGTTTGGAAATTTGGAGACAGCTTTTAAATTTAGGGGCAGAATTGTAAATTTAGGGCAGCTTTGGGAACTTTGGGGCAGTTTTTACTTTTTGGGCAGAAGTAATAATTAACCGATTTAAAAAAAAGAAGTGATTATGACCACGGAAGGACGAGTGAGCGCTTCACGCTCACTCGTAACTAGGGGGTGGGGGCTATAGCCATGGTGCACAATGATGCTGCTTTTCTGATGTTACCATATGACACTGACATCATACTGTGCTGCCATACTGTGCATAACACGGTACACTGACAGGTACCTTAGTCAAAGATTATAAATATCGGTAACAGTGGGGCTGGTGTCACCGCCGCGGCCAGGCAATCAAATCAGGGTGCAAGGTTACTACCACCGTTGTTGGTCTGGAGTCATGGGGAAGCTTTATGACATCACCAGATTCTGGCCACAAGCGAATCTTAGGCGGACCCGATCGGACTTAATAGCTACAAGCAGTAGGTTTCGTCCTGATCAGACTTAATGGCTACAAGCTGTAGGCCGACCCGATCAGACTTAATGGCTACGAGGCACAAGCTATAGGCCGACCCGATCGGACTTAATGGCTACGAGCTGTAGGCCGACCCAATCGGAACTAATGGCGGGGTTAGGTTAGATTTGGTTAGTTTAGTTTCATTAATTCTGATCAGTTCGGCCTACCGCTTGTAGCTATTAAATTGGGGCGGCCTAAGATTCGCTCGTATCTGGTGACGTAATAAAGCTTCCCTATGACTCAAGATCAAAAACAGTGATAGTAACCTTGAACCTTTATTTGATTTCCCGGCCGCGACAGTGACACCAGCCCCACAGTTACCTAAATATCAATGAAATCAATGAAATGTTGTTTTTGCCAACATCTTAAGCACTCAGTTAAAATGTACACAATGACCCACTAGATGACAGTGTCAGAAAAGTGGCCCGTTTCTCCATTTTTAGGAACTTGGAAGTTTTGTTCCGTGAAAACTTTGACTGTAAATAATTAGTTGTTTTAGTCTGCGGGTGCAAATGGCTGACGAGCATAACACATAGACTGAGACTTGACTTGACGTGAAAACTTTGACTGCAAAGAATGATTGTTTTAGTCTGCAGGTGCAAATGGCTGACGAGCATAACAAATAGACTTCACTTCCCGAACAATGGCCGGAATGTGACAGTGATGACACAAATGGGAGAAAAAAATTGTAAGGCGGAACCTCCAAATTCAAAACATCAGAAATTTCTGCAGTGATTTAGGGAAGGAAAACAGGTACTTTTCCAAAAATAAACCCAAAACTTTTTCAAACCTCCCAAAAAAAGTGTTTGATTCAGGTTACAACCCTGCCACCGATACCATCGTCATCGGGCCATGGATAACCCTGGGACACTAAAAACACGTTATGCAAAAGACGGCAGTACTTTAGACTGAAGCTTGAACCCAGTTTCCCATATACGCATACGCAACGATACCAGGTACCTTTTAACATACGACCCAGGAGTCTCAGTCCCGACTGACGCCAAGACCATATCTGTACAGGAAATACAACTGATGATTCATCAACTTTCCACATCATAGTATATGCACATATATATATATATGGCATATACTATGATGGCATATATATGGAAATAGGTTGTGTAGAAACGCGTATCAAAAATTACGCAAAAATTACTGGTATATGCATTAGCAAATTTGTTCCGCCGCTGGTGAAAATTTGTTCCGCGAACTTAGATCGTGGAACCACTTTTCTGACACTGATAGATGAAGCTGTGACACAACACAATGAAGTTGATTGCGCAATTCCTTACCTGTGTAAGTTGATTGTTGCAGGCCATAGACCGCAGCTCCTCCTAGACCAAGAAGTTTTAAACCTAGACCCAGCCCCTTGGGAGCCTTCCCCAACTGTCCGGCAATGTTGTTCATTTTGGAGATAGCTTGCTGGAGCAAAAGTTATCAAAGAATACAAAACGAGAATTCTGTCAAATTCTGTGAAATATTTATCAATGATATGTTAATGCAAAGTGCACAGCCAATTGTGCTGAAATCTCATTTAGATTCCACCCAATCCACACGCACACGCGCTTGAAGAAAGGCCCATTGAAAAGCCGATGTGACGATCTCGACGCTGACAAACGCCGCGCACGTCGCGAAATAAAAAGTAACATGTGCGTTGCAAATGTACCAGATTTAGAAAATATTTCGTAAAAAATACTGAAATTATTGCAAATATCAAAACATATTTATTTCAGTATTGGAAATCAACTTCTTATTGAGCCTACAAAATAAAAACGCTCGTGAAATCAGTTTACAAAATTTCGTACAGGGCTGTTAAATTAAAAACACGTTCAGTTGATCAGCGAAGGCGAAGCAACGAAAGGGCTTGATGGTGTCTATTTCGGGTCATCGTCATCACATGATCACTGCAGTCTGAATCAGGGGCGTGGGAACCGCGAGAGCAATGGGGGCAACTCGCCCCCCCCCCCCCCAACTTTGGAGCTGGGGGGACGCCCCCAAACTTTTTACACGATCACTCGACTGTATAAGAACAAGGGCATTGTCACTAGATTTTCAACGGCACGCCGCCAAATTTGGCACAGCTGTTTAGGCATAAATTACCCACACGGTGTGAATGTTGTTACCTCGGGTCATCTCAGGTCAGGTCACCAGGTCAAGTCCAGTGACCTCAGGTGCGTGGGAACTACTTCGAAGATTGGGGGGCGAACTTTTTGGCAATACTACGGCAAAAATTAAAGGAAATAGTTCACCTTCGGAATTTTTTTCAAAACACGATTTTATTATATTTTTGAATACAGTTTCTTTTTTATTTTCAAAAATGGTCCTACATTGCGTAATTCAGGACAGAAGGTCGTAAGTCATTAATGTTATAGTGTGCGTTATTGGTCTGCGCATGCTCCATGGCATTGCTGGCACTTTCAGACGGTACGGTGTATCATATATGCGCCGAATTCCTTCGCCAAAAAGTCAAATATCTTCGTCTGGAGAGTCTTTTTCATTCAAGGAAACTTGCAGATAGGGGTTTCCCAACATGGGCTACAAAACAGCTATCTCAGTTTACAACTAATGTTGAAGGTGAACTATTTCCTTTAAAGGAAATAGTTCACCTTCAACATTAGTTGTAAACTGAGATAGCTGTTTTGTAGCCCATGTTGGGAAACCCCTATCTGAAAGTTTCCTTGACTGAAAAAGACTCTCCAGCCGAAGATATTTGACTTTTTGGCGAAGGAAGTCGGCGCATATATTTTTTTACCGTACCGTACCGTACCGTCTGAAAGTGCCAGCACTGCCATGGAGCATGCGCAGACCAATAACGCACACCATAACATTAATGATTTACGACCTTCTGTCCTGAATTGGCGCGATGTAGGACCATTTTTGAAAAGAAAAAAAGAAACTGTATTAAAAAATATAATAAAATCGTGTTCTCAAAAAATTCCGAAGGTGAACTATTTTCCTGAAGGAAGCACCGTGTACCGCGCTCTTTTCCATACCCAATGCTGCTTATTGCAGGGCCTATTTTAACAGTTCACCTTGGAAAAAATTCACCCAACACGATTTGATTATATTTTTAATACAATTTCTTTTTATATTGTCAAAAATGGCCTTATATCGCGCCGATTCAGGACAGAAGGCCGTAAATTTGTATTGTTTATCAAAACTATATGCATACTCTCTCAGAGTCCTGACGTCATGGGAATGTAAAAAAAATGGTTCAGCCAATCAGATTCGAAAGTAGTCGCGTAAAGATAGACTCGCATTGGAGATGTGCCAGCCGGCGGCCGGCGATTCGCTTGCTAGCACAAGCTGAAAGCTGATTGGCTGATGGTATAGCCTCTGTCCGGGCTAGAACCAGTACAACATTCTTTCGCCAGCACCACATTCCTTCGCCAAAAACTCAAATATATTCGGCTGGAGTCTTTGCAGTCAAGAAAACTTGCAGATATGTTTCCCAACACGGGCTACAAAACTGCTATCTCAGTTTAAAGGGAAATAATGACCTTTTTCCACTAAAATGGAGTTAGCACTTGAAATCGCCAGACGAGATCAAAATATATTGTAAGTTCATCACATTTTGCATGAAAACTTTCCTACCGAAAGATATTTCAAGTTAAAGTTGATAAGCGTTCCACACTTTTAACGACCGGTACTTGCACTATTTCTGACCTTTTGTCAAGTACTTTTGGTCCTCATCAAACTGCGGGCTTTTCCCGTATTATTTTTTTACGCAATGGAGTTGAAAATATATTGTGCGTTCTGCTTGTTGTGATTATATGCCCGGCGATCTTCTAAAACTAACAGCGATTGGAAAAAGTGGCAATAAAATCGGAAGCTCATCGATGCACATCAACGCGGCATAGTTAGTGGTTGCGACCCTCAATTTTTGCAATTCGATTCATTTGTTTTCAACATTAGAAGTTGTGTATAGTTTGTCTGTGGCTGTATATAACACTATGCTTTATTTTATCATGAAAAATAATAATTTTTCCCAAAAAAACTAACGAACAATAACACAAAACTGGCAATTAAATCAGAAGCTCATCGATGCACATCGACGGCGACCTATTTAGCGTCGGCGATTTGTTTACAAAGTCATTGTCATGCTTCTCGGCGCACTTAACCATCTCGGCGCACTTGGCGAGTTGTTCCTGATTAGTATACCCAAGTCCCGTAGCAGGCTTTGTTAATGACGTCACTGGTGCCATTCTTGTGTAGCATTGCAAAATATATCTGATTTCGAGTTGAAAGCTAATTAAAGACTTATTCAAATGATTGTTTTTAAGTTTGAATTTTCTTGTTAATCATTATTAAAGGTATTTTATCACTGTATTTCATAGTAGTTGACACTTCAGAAACTTGTGACGTAATAATATTGTATCCAATATGCATTTCCCTCACCTTTTGCCATTGTGGCGCAGTGCCGAGTGCTTTGCGAATACTAGCTTGCCTGGGGTTCAATTCATTCCGCTCTTATTTTATTCGAGTTGGTATAGTTTGCATGTTGTTGTTATTCATGACTTATACTGATAGTCATGCATCACGGATGCTTCACGGATTGCTTCACGGATCAGAGCGCTGCTCGAACGCACGCTAGTAGCGCTTTCGTTCTCCATGGCAACCAGGCGTGAGCCAATGAAAAGCCAGAACGTTTTCCCTTTCTGGCTTTTGATTGGCTGACGCCTGGTTGCCATGGAGAACGAAAGCGCTACTAGCGGGTGTCCGAGCAGCGCTCAGTTTGATCGGAAATGTCACAGAGGCTCCACAAATGCCGCACTCGATGTTAACAATGGTAGGGAAGGACGAATTTGTCAATGACCTTCATGATGTACACAAGGTACTTGTTTTGTATTTCTTCCAAACTTACAACTTTGAATTTGGGAATAATTTTATTTAATTCTTAAATTTAAATAAAATAATTTTAAAAACATAACGGGAGCCTAAGAAATTGTTGCTAACAAAATCAAAAGGTCATTATTTCCCTTTAAAGGAAATAGTTCACCTTCAACATGGGATTTTGAACTGAAACAGCAGTTTTGTAGCCCGTGTTGAGAAATCCTTATCAGCAACTTTTCTTGGCTGAAAAGACTCTCCAGCCGAAGATATTTGACTTTTTGGCGACGGAATGCGGCGCATATATGATATACCGTACCGTCTGAGAGTGCCAGCACTGGTCTGAGCATGCGCAGACCAATAACGCACACCATGACATTAATAATTTACGACCTTCTGTCCTGAATTGGCGCAATGTAGGACTATTTTTGTAAAAGAAAAAAAGAAACTGTATTAAAAATATATAATAAAATCGTGTTCTGAAAATTTTCCGAAGGTGAACTATTTCCTTTAAAGGAAATAGTTCACCTTCAACATGGAGTTTTGAACTGAAATAGCAGTTTTGTAGCCCGTGTTGAGAAATCCTTATCTGCAACTTTTCTTGGCTGAAAAGACTCTCCAGCCGAAGATATTTGACTTTTTGACGAAGGAATGCGGCGCATATATGATGTACACCGTCTGAAAGTGCCAGCATAGCCAGGGAGCATGCGCAGACCAATATCGCACACCATAAAATTAATCATTTACGACCTTCTGTCCTGAATTGGCGCGATGTAGGACCATTTTTGAAAAGAAAAAAGAAACTGTATTACAAAATATAATAAAATCGTGTTCTGAAAATTTCCCGAAGGTGAACTATTTCCTTTAAAACTAATGTTGAAGGTGAACTATTTCCTTTAACTGGGAGGCAAATGCCCCCCCCCCCCCCCCCCCAGTGACCCGTTTGCCCCCCAGTCAAGAAATGTTGCCCACCCTGATTTAACCCTATTCCCTGCGGGCGTCCAGAATTACGTAAAGGAAATAGTTCACCTTCGGAACATTTTTCAGAACACGATTGTATTATATTTTGTAATACAGTTTCTTTTTTATTTTCAAAAATGGTCCTACATCGCGCCAATTCAGGACAGAAGGTCGTAAATTATTAATTTTATGGTGTGGGTTATTGATCTGCGCATGCTCCCTGGCAGTGCTGGCACTTTCAGACGGTACGGTACATCATATATGCGCCGCATTCCTTCGTCAAAAAGTCAAATATCTTCGGCTGGAGAGTCTTTTCAGCCAAGACAAGTTGCAGATAAGGATTTCTCAACACGGGCTACAAAACTGCTATTTCAGTTCAAAACCCCATGTGAAGGTGAACTATTTCCTTTAAAGGGAATAGGTCACCTTGAAAAATGTCTTAAAAATTGGCTATACGGGATATATTGAGCTGAAAATCACGAATATGACATTTGTTTAGACGATAGATGGATATCCGTTGAGAAATGGACATGTTTCTCTTTTCCCCTTCATGGCCATAAAAAACTTCAGGACAATGTATGACGTCATGCATATGGTAGCTTGGATATGAAAGCAATTGCATACAATAACGGCGTACTTGTAACCAAAATATGACGCGTTACGGAGACGATAGTGGAGACGTCAATACAAAATAAAACAGAACAAAACAAAACGTTTTAAAGGCGGCCGCACACTACACATTCGGCGCCCGATACCACTGCGAAATTCCGCCTCGGAAAATCGTGGCGATACCGCTGAATATCGTCCTTGTTCCTGCGGGTTCGGCGCTGTCTGCTCGCGAGATTCCGCCCCGCCGACCTACAGCATGTCACAACCTGTGCCTACGGCCTGTCCCAAGGTAAATTAAAGGAAATAGTTCACCTTCGGAATTTTTTTCAGAACCACGATTTTATTATATTTTTAATACAGTTTCTTTTTTTCTTTTTAAAAATGGTCCTACATCCCGCCAATTCAGGACAGAAGGTTGTAAATTATTGATGTTATGGTGTGCGTTATTGGTCTGCGCATGCTCCATGACAGTGCTGACGGTACGGTACTTTCAGACGGTACGGTACATCATATATGCGCCGTATTCCTTCGCCAAAAAGTCAAATATCTTCGGCTGGAGAGTCGTTTCAGCCAAGAAAAGTTCCAGATAAGGATTTCTCAACACGGGCTACAAAACTGCTATTTCAGTTCAAAACCCATGTTGAAGGTGAACTATTTCCTTTAATGATGGCCATTTTTCGACGAAGATGTAAGTTTAGAACCACGAAACTTTTACATAAGCTTTTTTCAGTTTTTTCCGCCGGTCCGCAGATGGCTTGCCGACGGACCATTCGTCCGCGATTTTTGACGTTTCGGCTGACGCAAAGGCGGAAAGTCACTAAAGATGCGCGGAAAGTCGTAGCGATATCGCGACCCTCCGCGCGCCGAATAGCCCTAGTGTGCGGCCGCCTATGCTCTACAACTGCTTGCTCTGAACTATTTATTCGCATTTGTAGGTACATACTGGATAACTAATGTCTCATATACCACACAACACAATTTGGTATCTTCAACTCTGTCTGGACCAGTTACCAGTTATCAGTTATCCTAAAGTGAAGCAATGTTTTGTGAGTCTTACGGTATGAGTGGATAGGATGAGGTTGCTTGATCAGTCTGTAGCAGTCTGTCAAGGCCTGCCTGTACATGGTTTCCTTTTTATTATTATCATGCGAAGCATACTAATAATGTACTCAAGAATCAGCTATACCTATGTATCCTTCCTTGTCATACCTGGTTCTTTCACCAAAATGGCCCTTACACAGTTTGGCCCTTACACAGAATCTGCCCCCCCCCCCCTGAGATCTCGAGAACCGCTGGTCGATTTCGGTGGGGAAAGCGCCATTCGATTCGTTATGACAATATCCTTCTTTTTGGTCCCCTACATTTTTGTTTTGTTTAAAAATTTGAGGCCAGGGGGCAAAAAATCCGTAAATTTTGGCTGCTTTTTTTTAAAGGTCATTGCGGCCATGTGGCTCGACCGATTTGCATGCTCTAAACGTTTTTGAGCTTCAATGTACTGGTCTTTAATATATTAAAAGACAAAAACAAAATACAAAATCATAGGCGTATTCAGGGAATGTAAAATGGGGGATTTTCTGGAAAAATGTGTGCTGTTCGTGATTGTTTGATACGACATGAACGTAACATGTGGGCATTATATGCTGTAATTTGTTAAATTTGATATATTGCGCATGGGCGGATCAGGAAAAAAAAACATTGGGGGGGGGGGGCACCATGCGCGTAACGCTTTTATAATCTTTGTCCGCCCCTGTAGCTCAGTGGGAGAGCGTTGGACTTCTGACCTATTCCGGTAGTGGCAGCCCGGGTTCGAGTCGCTTCGGCGCTCGCTATTTGCTCCTGACTGGGATGGCCTGCGGCCGGTGGCAGCGGTCGCACTCAAGGTCAGGTGACATCAGTGAGCGGGGCGGACCGTGTCCAGGTATGTCGGGCACGTAAAACTTTCGTCTCTAAATTCTGTCGGCCAACAGGAATTGCGCGATCGGGTGGTGAGGTCAGGACCTGCGCAACAAGCTCTGCTTAGCGCGGGTCCTGGCCTCGGAAATCCATCCATACAAGACATTCGGACCAAATTAAAAAAAAAACTTACTAATTTGAAGTTGGACCTAATTTGGTGGTGGGTATCGCCTCCCATTTTGTATCTTGAGTGTGCCTCTGCCCCAAAAATATGTACAATCTCAGTATCTATGATGCATATTGCATTGAAATTGTTTCTGATGCAGTTAGTGCACTGCAAACCACGAAGGAAGTATGCGCCGCAAAAGGCATTCGTAACATCCTCCCCAAAACAGGAGTCTGGAACCGCCTCTGCTAGACCTATTTTTTTCAAAATTTTGACACAACACGCGCCATTCAATTTTGGAAAAGTCACAACGTTTTAGGACGCTAGGTCTAACGGTTCAGAAGCGGCAAGTGAAAAACCACCAGGGAGGGGCAGAATCTGCCCCCCCGCAGAGAATAGGGTTCAGTATTTCCATGTCATTTTTCGCTTGATAAGTATTCAATTAAAATAAATTATGCTTACCCGGTGATAAAATGTATACAAATACAATGCAAATGTCATGATATTCCTAAGTTTTAGTATTTCCCAGCCAAATACGTAACTTTAAATTATTTCCGGAATATCTTGAATTTCCATATCCTTTGAACAATTGCTCATTAGCGGCACAGTGGGGGAGATCGGGGTTGTAGGGTCAGGAACATCGCCACACAATCTACCTATCTACCTATCTATCTATCTATCTATCTATCTATCTATCTATCTATCTATCTATCTATCTATCTATCTATCTATCTATCTATC
>JAXIVJ010006136.1:0-5000 GCA_036785665.1 Chirona hameri
TAAAACTTGGAAATCTGACCCTTGACCTCTGGTGACCACAATATTGACCTGATAAAAAATGCCTGAAATAGTTTCGAAATGCATTTTGACGAGCTTTCGAACGGTGTTTTCGGCTTTGTTTGCGTCCCATAAGAGCCGAGTTAGAGGAGGGGGCGTCAAAACGACCCCCCCCCGGTACGGTGAAGGTGGCGCCGAGCACCGGCACGGCGCGGGTCTCTTAACCCGCGCACTGCAGGGGGTTTGCGCCGAACACCAACTGCAGGGAGGGGGGGTGATTTCCGCCCCCGTGAGATCTCGAAAACTACGCTATGTAGTGACAAGTGGAAAACTGCATGTGATAGCTTGATACAAGTTCTATCGAAAGTTGTCAGTATTTTTTTAGTTCAGGTCAAAATTGAGGTCACCAGAGGTCATCAAAGGTCAAATTTTCCATTTTTTTCCTGTTTTAGGACTTCGCTCCAGAAGTTCTCATATATCTCGGAAACTATGCTAGTTAGAATGAAAAAAAACGCCAGACAGTGAAATTTGCAATCGACAAGATGTCCTCAAATTTGATCTCAGGTCAATATTTGAGGCTCCAGAGGTAAAAAATTAAAAAAAATGCTGTTTTTTGCAACAAAACAAAATCGCTATTAACTTTGTATTTAATGAGGGTAACGGACAACTGTTTACGCCATTGTATTTATCTCGTCAAGGCGCTTCGAATGATATGCATGGTGACCTTGTTAGGTCCACTTACAAATTTAACCTCAGGTCAAGGTGACCCAAGTAGGGAATTTTGCATATGGGAAGACGTGTCTCGACAAGAAAAACACATTGCTGTCTGTTTTCTTCTCTGTCTTCATTATGTCGAGAGTTATTGACAAAAAAGTCATGGTGACCTCGCATGACCTCAAATGACTCCATAGGGGTGACAAAACTTACAAAACTTACACTTGGATACCCTGAACAAAACTTACCCTGAACAAAACTTACACTTGGATCATCAAGAATATTCTATAATAACATGATCTAGAAGTAATTGGACTAATATCATGCACATCCTTGAAATAGGAAGCATTTGTATATTTCCCAATTGACTTATCATGGGGAGGTTACGAAATTGACCTGACCTTAGGTAACCGATATCAAAATTCCGAGATATCCGAATTGTAAGTACTTATGCCCTCATGACATCCTGTAAGTTTCAAACTGATCGGTGAAAAACTCTGGCTTTGGCACAACTGCAGCAAAATTTGGAAGTGGGGTCACTTGACCTGTTCTGGTGACCTGACCTGAGATGACCCCAGTTTTTTTCTTTTTCTTCAAGTGAAGTCCTAACAGGTGTGTCAAAACCCGGCGGCGCTGCGCTCCGCCGTTTTTCGCTATCTGCGAAAAACTTGAGGGGGGGGGGGGGGGGGGGGGGGGGGGTGGAAATCAACCCCCTGCAGTGCGCGGGTTAATCAGGTCAAACAAGGTCACTATTGGCAAGAGGTATACGAAAGTCATGCGACACATGTTTTATAAGTTATTTTACACGTATAATTCGATGGTAGCAGCTATTCTCACAATCTGACAACATATAAGGTCAAGGGTGGATCACATAAGGTCAAAATCTGAAATTGATCAATTTAAATAAAGGTCATGTGGCTAGACCAATTTTGTCTCAGAAATACAGTGCTGCCATTTATTTGTTTGTATCTGGTCACTAAAAATAAAACAAAAGCAATTTCAAAATATGAAGTCATGAGTTACTCATACTTAGGGAGCCATAAGTCAGTCAAAAATGAAGATATTGCTTTTAAATTGGGTTTGGGTATTGTCCACATGCGGTTCTTCAACATAACTTCTGTTTTGTTTTTAATGTTGAGCATTTTGATTTTGAGGGCATTTTTTCAAACAAATTGTTTTTTTTAATTTTTGGGATCCAAAACAAAAATGTTCCAACATCCGAGATAGCCATTTGAAAGTCCTTGCCAGTGGCTATCTTCGGACGCTTTTCGATTGCATTGTCCTTAAAATATGGCATTTGTACGGCCTGCTAAAGTTTAGCTGATTTTTGTGTCAAACTCGTGTGTGGTGACGTCACTAAATTCGCTATATCTCGAGAGAAAAAAAAGAAGACCAAATTGCTTCATTTTTGCACATACGACATAAAATTGGTGTAGGAGAAGGTACCTGAAGTTTCACATCGAAAGCGCTATTGGTTTTTGAGCTATTGCGAAAGGTCGTCAGGGGAGAAAAACGCCCCCCCCCCCCATCCAATAGCGAGTTAAAGCTCTCAGGCCGGAAAAGCACCCTTCTAGATCAATTAAGGGTCCTCTTAAAGTGGTAAACGGCCATCTCAGGTCAGCATGGGGCCTGCCAGGCTGGGCAAAGGTTCTACGCTTCGGCGTGAATAATAGTTTTAGTTATGCAAGAACAGCAATGAAGCTGCTTTGGAGGGGCCCAAAGCCCAGTCACACAATTCGAAAAAAAATCATCGGATTTCGCTTTTTCATGCATGAATAAATTGGTTTTTGATGCAAATCTACGCAATTTTCGATTCAATACAACTTCCCTTCGCAAAAATTGCGTAGATTTGCATTTAAATTAGGAAATGCGCCATTTTTTGGCCGACTTCAGACGATTTGGGAGGGTGGACCTTCGGGCTCCTTGGATACGCCAGTGGCCAGAAAACATTGGGGAAGCCGAGAACACTTTGGTGGGCCGAACTCAACATTGGAGGGGGGGGGGGGGGGGCGAGGGCCACTCCAAAAGTATATAAATCGACACCTATGTCTGTACCTATATATCTAGTAATATAAGGGCGGAAAGTATTGGGGTGGGGGTGGGCGAGAGCACGTCATGGGGGGGGGGGGGGGGGGCGAGAGCACCATTGGGAGGGGGCGCACTCAACATTGTGGCCGAGGCCCCCCCAAAAAAAAAGAAGAGGTATATAAATCGACACCTATGCTGTTTACCTAAGATCCCTCCCAGCTGTAGTGGCAGCCCAGGGCTAATGACATGGCAGTAATTAAAACCACACACCTTCACAAAATCTAGTGATATATACAAATACCATAACTTTGGAGATGTCAGGACACCACAATCTGCATGCTATTGGTGGTGTAAGCTCACTTAGGCACTAACACACCGCCAGTAGCATGACAAGTCTGATGTGTTGACATGTTAAGTTTACCCTATCATGCTATGCGATTATTTTATCCACTTTTAGAGTACCTATTTTAACTTAACCTTACCTTACCTAACGAAAGCAGCACACCCCTGCAACACAGAATCGCTGAAGTGTTTTGCCAACAAACATGCACCGCTTTCGTTCCAAGCCGATGAGTTTTGAAATGCTGTCATGGTCATCAATCTAAAATATACTCAGAGTTTCTAAATGTGTTCCAAAATTTATTCCAGTTTCTAGTATGCAGCGAAGGCGGACGCTGGTAAGATCGGGTGGGTCCGCCGACTGGACGGCGGAGAGTCGGCGGACCCTCGCCCTACGGGAGCTTTTTCACCTTCGCCCTACGGGGGGGGGGGGGGGACCTGGCAGGCCCCCTGGTAACTTCCAAACCAAGCAACTTAGATAAATGCGGTAAAAATCACCATGTTGCCTGTCTCGAGAGGAATCTAACAGTATGCGATTTTAGGTTTCAGGTCAACGGGTGACCTTCCAGGTCAAGTGAATGACCTCGGATCGACCACGTCCAGAACAGCGATTTTGCTCTGTCAGAAAACCTCAAAATTAAAAATTGATAAATGTAAATAAAAAGACATGTTTCAAAGACATGACCAGTTTTGTCTCAGAAATACAGATTTTTTTTATTTATTCGTATCTTGTCAAAAGAAGTCCAAAAAGTTATTAAAAAATGACGTCTTGTGTTCCTAACACTTAGGGAACCATCACTCAGTCAAAAAGAGAGATATTGCTTTTAAATTTGTTTTGGGTATTTTACATACTCAGTTCTCTCACATATGTTCCAGTTTTTCTAACATCTTTGAAAATTTTGATTTTGTGATGATTTAAAGAATTAAAAAATAGGGTCAAAAACCCCAAATTTCGGGAATCCGAAATTGTTATTTTAAAGAGAATGACATTTTCTATCTTTGCTGAAATACGTTTGCAATTTGCAATAAAATTATGTTTGCTACGAAGCCCTCACTGATAAATGTTTGCACGTTTCTGTGTGTGTGTGTGTGTGTGTGTGTGTGTGTGTGTGTGTGGGGGGGGGGGGGGGGGGGCTGTCGACACATAATACAATATGTCTATATATGTCGGGTCCCTCCGCACTACCACCACCACATGCACCACCGGGTGCATAGGGTCGGCGGGGACGTGCGCGCCGCCCGAAACTCGCGATATGGGCTAGGAAAACGCACATAACTCGGCTCTACCCAATCTTGCCCATCTAGATGTTCTTGAAACATTTTCTTCACATTTGTAGGTTCATATTTTAATGTGTTCTTTATATGTGCAACATATACACATTTTTGACGGCCGACAAAAAATTGACATCGTCAAATTAGTCGGTCTTTTGATATGCATCAATTAATTGCTCTATCGAGATGTTCTATGCACCAAAAGGTAGACAATACATATGACGTGGCATTCAAAGAGTGTTCATATATACTGACACCATGCATAATTATCCCAATATCATCATATTCGGCTGAGATACCGGTTACCAAACTTGAAGGAAATAGTTCACCTTTATTTTTTTTCTTTCCCTAACACGATTTGATTATATTTTTAATACAATTTCTTTTTATATTGTCAAAAATGGCCTTCTATCGCGACGGACGATTCAGGAAAGACGGCCGTAAATTATTATTGTTTATCAAGACTATATGCATACTATCTGAGTCAGAGTCCTGACGTCACCCGAATAAAAAAAAAATGGTTCAGCCAATCAGATTGGAAAGTAGTCGCGAAGGATAGACTTGTATTAAGGATGTGCCAACCGGCGGCCGGCGGTTCGCTTGCTAGCACCAGCTGCAAGCTGATTGGCTGATGGTATAGCCCTATCCAG